>JAOWBW010003182.1:0-38639 GCA_026119855.1 Campanula takesimana | reverse complement strand
CTGCCCGGACACATTTTCAGTGGGAACCTATTTAATTTTCTAGGTTCAAAGCAAATTGCATGAGCCTAAAAGGGGGAAAATCTGGTGTATTTCTGGGATGGATTTAAATGGGGCTTTAAATGGGTGATGTCACAAAGCCATTCAACCAAGAAACCATTAATTTTGTCAGGGACAAAGTAGCCGTACGGCTAGGAGAGTAGTGTTGCTTTCCAATAAATTTGTTCCAGGCCTGGTCATCTTCTTCATCCAACAACAGTCTTTCACCTTCCATTTTCGACATTTCCCTTTCATGGATCCTTTTCTCATGGAAGCCACCAAAATTGTCCAAAGTTGACCAAGAATGTTTTGAAGGTAACCTTAGGCTTTGGATGAGGCATCAAATGGGGAGTCACAAGGACATATTCAAGTCCAAATTTGGTCTACGGTCTCTTTGGTCCCTCAAAGAGTTCATCCCGGATCTCGAGCTTCTGAGGGCCGCCACATCTTTCTGGGACATAAAGGAGGCACGTGTACTGTTTTTCTTACAATGAGATCACTCCAACTTACGAAGATTTCAAAGCTCTAGTGGGTGGCATAGACACGGAGGTCGTCGCTCTTCCCTCAGTTGATGCTACCACTTGTGTCGAGAGATTGGTCTCTCTCCTCGACATCCCTTTGGAAGAGGCTCAATGTATGGTCATTAATCCGACTTTCATTGATATCTCCGACCCTTCTGAGAAGTTCATGGAGCGTTCCGATGAGGCTTCTTGGAATGCCTTCGGGCTATGCGTCCTTGCTTTCTTCTACATGGTGGGTTCCAAGGGTACTTGCCACCGGTTTTGTTGAGTGTGCTCGATGAGTGTCTGGCGGGCAAAGGACATCGTTCCTTTGTTATTAGGCGAGACTCTCCATGGTATGGACCATTTGTCTTTTGGGACGGTTTTATGCGCAGCGGTAGCCCTGCTTTGCTTACTTATGGCTGAGGAGAGGTTAGTGGCCGTCCCTGAGGCTCCTCTTTCTCACAAACCATGGTCGTATTCTTTGAGAGGGCTCATCCTGGATTTAGTTCAGAGCGATTGAGAGGCTCATATGGCTCGTCTCAAGACTGAAGAAATCCGTTGGGGGTGCCACATTGGCACATCAACTCAGTGCGGGAGTGTCAAGATGGTTCCCCCTTTGTCGGGTGCCGGGCCTTTTGGGATCGTCCTTTTACATCCCTTCCTTGGTCCGCCGGCAGTTTGGCTTGCTACAGACTCCTGTGTTGAGTGGTCAGATGTTAATCCAGAGCATTTGAGGCTTTCGCCTTTATCCATATGGGACCCTTCCACCACTTCCTCTTTTCCCAGTTGTGGACCCATCCCTTTTTCCAGTTCGGGCACTCCTCAGGGGTGCAGCTAGCACGATTTTGACCACTGTTTACTTGGATTGGTACGAACAGACCATGGGACAGACTCAAAGGCTCATTGAGGAGAGGCGTGGGGACATCCTTGGAGGAGACTATGTTCCTAGTAGGGTTTTAAGGGAGGCCGAGGCCGTGACGAGCAGTCATAACTTTACTGGAGACGCTATTGAAGAATATCAAGCTCTCGCTGAGAGGAGGAGGGCGGTGATACCTAGAATTGAGGCACGACTTGAGGAATTTTGGGACCGCGTGGCGGTTGACACAGCTCTAAAAGCGGCCGGCCTAATTGAAGATGCTGGGCGGACTCCCAACTTAGGGAGGAACGAGATCGAGCTTTTCAATGTGAAGAGGAAAAATACTCGGAGGAGTCAGAAGAAGAAATGGAGGGGTGAAGGTCATTGATGGCCTTACAGTCCTAAGCATTCACTCATTGTCGTTGCAGACACATTAGTTTTTTAAGTGTTTTTTATAGTCTTTTAGCCTGTTGCCCGAGGTCAAGAGTAGACCGTGCTTGAACTCATCAAAGAAGTGTTTTAACTCTAATGAAAGTGGTTATCGAAGGAATCCCTTTGGAGAAACAAAATTTGAATTTTATTTATTTTTTAGACCGGACCATTAGTTGGCTGCCTATGTTCCCCTTTTACAAGTAAGACTAAGGGGCTCAGGTCATCGTAGTTCTTTTCCAACAATATTTGATGCAAACCTTGCTTTTTCTCTGGACCGCCGCAATGGTTTTTCAATCTAGGTAGTATTTTTTTTTTTTTTTTAACATAATATCGGCGAAGCTTTCACCATTGACCGGGTGCACGAAGGGATTCCCATCCAAATCTGCAAGTCTCATTGCACCTCCTGAGAATATCTCTTGTACCACAAAAGGGCCAATCCATACAGGTTCCCATTTTCCATCAGGGTTAGACCTCCCTGGGGGGTTTTCCTTGAGCATCAAATCCCCGACCCGAATCTCTCGAGGCTTCACTCTTTTGTTGAAAGCTCGTGCCATCCTCCCCTGATAGGCACGGGTGTGCTCCATTGCTTTTAAGCGGCGTTTCCCAAAAGGGCTAATCATCATGTCGGCTCCGAAAGCCAGTCCACTTCGTGGATTTGATTTTCCAACAGAATCCTTAATGATGGAACTTCTAGTTCAGCCGGGAGCATGGCTTCCATCCCATAGGTTAGAGCGAACGGGGTTTCCCCTGTGGCGGTTCTGACCGAGGTTCGGTATCCCCCACAACGCTAGGGTGTAGTTTATCGGGCTAATCCCTTCCTCGTGTTGCCATCTTCTTAATGATCCTTTCGAGTGTTTTGTTAGCGGCTTCTACCGCTCCATTGGTTTGAGGCCTATATAGGGAGGACTTGTGGCGAGTGACCCGGAATTCTTGCAACAGTTGGTCGCATTCTCCTTCGAAGTGTGAGCCATTGTCTGTGATGATTTCATTCGGGACCCCATATCGGCACATGATGTTCTCTTGATGAATAGTGCCACCTTCTTGGAGGTAAGGACTTTGTATGACTTGGCTTCAACCCACTTTGTGAAGTAATCCACGGCCACCAAGACTAATTCATGGCCGTTGCTTCCTGGGGGAGTGATTTTTCGATGATGTCAATGCCCCAAGTAGAGAAAGGCCAAGGGGGTCGTCATGCAATACAATGGTGGGGCGGCAGGTGATTAAGGTTGGAGAATCGCTGGCACTTGTCACACTTCTTCACGAATTGTATACAATCGGTTTCCATCGAGATCCAAAAGTATCTCATCCGCAGGATGACTTGCATTAATGCCCTGGCATTCATGTGCGGGCTACATATCCCATTTTGGACCTCCGCATGAGCTCTTTGCTCTTTCTATGCTTATGCATCTTAAGAGAAGCCCCTGGTGGCATTTCTTATACAGGAATATCTCAGAATGATGTAGTGAGAAGCGAGTCGTTTGAGGGCCGCCGCGCTCTTGGCTTTGATCCCATCTCTGTATCCCCTTTCTCATTTGGGAGGGAGGCCTCCCCTTCTTTGAGGAACCGGTAGATCTGGGTGTTACCACGGCTCATCTACTTCCTCCGAGCCCTTTTCAATTTCACAGCAATACGCCGGGTTCTCCTTTCTCCCGACTCTGAAAGGCTTTATCGACTTCCCTTCCGGAATTTCTACCAACGAGGCCAAAGTGGCTAAGGCATCGGTGAAGCGATTCCGTCCCTTGGCAAGTAATAGAAGCTAACCCTTTTGAACTGTGTCATGAGTTCTTCCATGTGGGCGTGGTACTTTTGCAGCCCCGGATCCAATGTTTTCCATTTGTTCGAAACTTGGTTGATGATCAAGGCTGAGTCCCCATACACCTCCAATTCTTTCACATTTCTTTCCAAAGCAGCCTCCAGGCCGCTGTGCATGCCTATACTCTGCTGCATTGTTGGTTACTTCAAAATTTAATTTGATGGCGATGGGTGTATGTTCGTCCTGGGGTCGACCAGAAGCATACCGATGCCGTTTCCTCTTTTGTTTGCGGCTCCATCAAAGAACAGTTGCCATTTGTTTTCCTCCTCAAGGGTAAAAATCCCTTCATCCGGGAACTGTGGTTCAGGTTCTCCCTCTTCATTACTGGGGAAATCCGCTAGGTGTTCGGCCATAACTCTTACCTTGACTGCCTTCCTCGACACGTAACTGATGTCATATTCGGCCAGAAAGAAAGACCATTTGGCAAGCCTTATTGATAAGGACGGTTTTTCCAGTAAGCATTTGATGTGGTCAATTTTTGAGATCAACTGTATCGGGTGGGCGTGCATGTAGTGTTTCAACTTTCTCACAACCTATACTGGTCCCGCGCAAGTCTTTTCTATTGCGGGGTAGTTGAGCTCACTTCCCTGTAGCTTCCGACTCACAAAGTAAATGGCATTTTCCACCTTGGATTCTTTCTTCTCTTGGGCCAACATAGCTCCTATCGAAGTATCTGTTACCGTCAAGTAAAGCAAGAGTGGCTTTTCCCTGTGCGGTGGGCGGAGAATCGGTGGATGGATAAGGTAGGCTTTGATCTTGTCGAAGGCCTTTTGACATTCCTCATTCCATTCAACCTCGGCATTTTTCTTCAGTAATTGAAGATGGGGTTCACAGGTGGGGGTGAGCTGATTGATGAAGCGGCTGATGTATTGCAGTCGCCCCATGAATGCCTTCACTTCTGTCTGGGTGCGGGGAGGTCTCATTTCTACGATTGCTTTGACCTTTTGCGGATCAATCTCAATACCCCGTTCGGTAACTACGTACCCCAAAACCTTTCCTCGGGAGACTCCGAAGGTGCATTTTGCCGGATTAAGCCTCATGGAGTGTTTCCTCAATCGGTCGAAGAACTTTCTCAAGTCAATCAAGTGCTGGCCGTCAGTTCCTTTAGAGTGTATGATCATGTCGTCAACGTACACCTCTATTTCTTTGTGAATCATGTCATGGAATAGTGTTGTTGCCGCTCTTTGGTAAGTAGCCCCGCCATTTCTTAATCCAAAAGGCATCACCGTGTAACAGAAAGTTCCCCATGGGGTGGTGAAGGCAGTCTTTCTTGATCTTCCTCTGCCATTTTAATCTGATTGTATCCGGCGAAACCATCCACAAAGGATTTTACCTCGAAACTAGAGGTCGTATCCACCAACATATCAATGTTTGGAGGGGAAAATCGTCCTTGGGACTCACCTTGTTGAGGTCTCTGAAATTGACACAGCATCGGACCTCCCGTTGGTTTTGTGACAGTGACTATGTTAGAGAGCCATGAAGGGTATTCTATAACCCGTATAAAGCCAACTCTAAGCAACTTTTCTATCTCCTCCTTTACTTGCAGGGACCACTCGGGTTTGATTCGTCGAGCTTTTGCTTGACTGGTTTTACTACCGGATCCAGGGGGATCTTATGCTCCACGATCGAGGCATCCAACCCCGGCATGTCTTTGTAAGACCAGGCGAACACATCCACATACTCTCTGAGAAATTCAATCAAGGCCTCCCTCTCATCCTCTTTGAAGTAGCCACCCACTTGTGTTTCTCTCTAGTTCTTCCTCGGTACCCAAATTCATTTTGGTCAAAAACCTCTTCGGCAGCTTGGGCACGATTTTCCTCTTGATCGGCGACCTGCTTTGTGAATTTTTTAATGTATTGTTCGTTTAGTGTGTCTGCATTATTAGTTGATTCATTATTAACCGTTCTCAAGTTATTATTTAATTTATCATCTAATAAGTTGGCAATGAGGGGATACTCGGAAAGGTCCATCATTTCATTCAATGCAAACGGAAATACAACATTGGCTACGAGTTCATAGTCTTCGGGCGTGAGGCCCTCGGACGAGAATGACTCAAATTCAAAGAGGAGGGAGTGGGGAGACTAGATTACATCGGACTCTATAACACTAGACTCGAGGGGTCGAGGAACCAATCCAAGCATTGCGGTCATTTCCTCCTGCCAGCTACTGGCCCGGAAAGAGTAGCCCGATTCTTTAGCGGCATGTTAGTGGGTACAACCAAGGTTCGAGGGTTGAAGCTTCCCATTAACCCATCTCCTATTGCAGCGACCATTCCTTTCCCATGATCAACTAGGATGGGTAGAACCGTGTCTTCCTCAAACAGTTCTTGCATTACCGTCCCATCCCACTCGTTCTCTTCAACCTTTTCGTTTTCCCTCCTAGTAGGCGTCTTTTTGATCTCATATTTGTCATACTGGCCCCAAGTGGGTTCTTCCTCTTGGTTGCCTCCTGCTGCAGACAAAACCTCAAACTGTTTTATCACCTCGGGCACCCCTTTGGAAATATGCTCGTGCCCTGTGGGTGCTCCGGGTGTGTCAAGGAATGCTCTCCTGATAGGGTTGGCGGTCTTTCCTCGGAACCTTTTGAGGTATTCTTGCAGTCGGTCCCAGTTGGTCACCATTGCCTCCTCTTCCTCCGAGGTCCCGGTTTGCATTCCCCCTTAATGAAGTAGTGGCTTATGTCGAAAGTGTAGGGACGGAGGGTGCGGGGAGCTTTGTAAGGAATCCCTTGGGGCCTGGCTCGGCTTTTCTCTTGGGTCATCTTCTTGTCCATCGCGAGATCCTCGGGTCTTGGCTCGTACCCCAAACCGTGGATCGTCATTTGCTCCTTGATCTCGATAACCCTGTGGGTCCCTTTGAGCCTCCTTCCTAGACCAATCCCTGGGAGATAGTGCATTAGGCGCATCATTTTCATGGCGGGAGGGATTTTATCCTTGGCAAGTGTGAGGTCCATGCAATGGACGTGGGTCTCAGATGGTATCCCTGTGAAGCCGGTCAAGACTATATCACTCCCTTCATGTTGGATTTCCAATACAGGGATCCCATTAGTGTTGGTCCCCTCTGTAGTGACGTTATCCCCATAGATTACGGTCAAATTCCCTCCCTGTACAAATTTTACACATTGGTGTAGGGTGGAGGCGACCCCATTGACTTTGTGTAGCCAAGGGCGCCCCAGCAAGGCGGTGAAGGAGATCGGGATGTCAAGCACTTGGAAGTCGGTTGGCATTTTCTGTTCCCCAAACCATAAATTCAAAGTCGCCACCCCAAGAACCGACCGGGCTGTGGAGTCGTATGCTTTGACAGTTACCAAAGAGGGTCTCAGATCCGTCGTCTTGAGGCCGAGTAAATCCATCATTTTAGCTGGAAGGACGTTCATAGCCGAGCCATTATCAACCAATACTCGTGGGAGACGGCGCCCATCCAACTGCACTGTGATGTACAAGGATTCATTGTGATTAGCCCCAGACTTGGGCAAGTCCAAGTCGGTGAATGTGACTATATTCCCATATTGGATGCTTCCAATCATTTGTACGGCCTCTTCGGGGGTAGCTATGGTGAGGACCATGGTTCGGGCCAAATGCTCCTCCAACTTGAGCTTGTGAGGGTATGACGAAGTGAGAAGGGACCACAGAGAGATGTTGGCCTGTGTATTTTTAAGTTGGGTGAGAATAGGATCCTCTCTTTCAAGATACGGGGTGCTTGTTTCCTTAGCGAACAGTGGTGGTGAGCGGTGTTCCGGTGGAGGCGGTTTTATAGGATTCTCGGTGTGTACTTGTCCGGAACGAGTTAGGACGTTTACTTCCGGGGGGTCACAATCCTTTGTTGGTTCTTCCACAGGTATGGGTGGGTTCTTGGTTGAGTAGGGCCATGACTCTTTCCTCAGCTCATTTACTGTCGCGACCCCGGACCCCGCGGGCCCGAGACCGCGATCTGGACGTCGACTCTAAAACCAAAACTATGAAATACCAAGGTTAAAATTTCCATTTAATACCAAAAGGTGATAATCCAAAGTTTTACAAAACCAAGTTGATAAAAAACCAATTACAACTATCATAAACTTCCACAAGTTTATGCCCAACAAAATACAAATATACAATTCTTAGTGACGTCATTGTTTGATAAAACTATCCCAAAATGGTTACACATTTACATAATGTAAACCAACCTATAACAACCTTCCCCAAAAGAATGGATCCACTCTCGACGTCCTCTTTCTCGTGATCAGCGAGACTAATCCTTAGCACCTGGGGGGGGGGGGTTAAGGAAAAACAAAGATAAAAGAAAAGGGGGTGAGATATAAATCTCAATAAGTTACTAATGCAACTACATGACATGCTACGATGCAATAAGCATAAACAATAATAAATATCACATAGCACATAGCATTTATCACATAACAGATAGCAGCGGAAATAAACACATAACAAAGGATATAGCCAAGGTTTTCCAAACCGGAACATCCAAATAAAGGATCGCTGCGCAGCTTCAACAATCAACAAATCATCATCTTCATAATAGCATGAAAGCCGAAGAGAAAACCCCGGTACCGGAACCAATAACCAAAAGAAGTGTCACAAGGGACGGGAGACATGCCACAAAGTCATGCTCCAAGAAGCTAAAATGCACACAAAGGAGCTAGCTCTTCTCACATCCAAGGCCAATCTGGAGGAGGGTAATAATAGGGCAAAACAATGGTCAACATCACAATGGACTTGGCCGTGCCATCATAATGTTTCGCATCGCCCAAACACACACAAAATACCAGCTGGACTTTCACGTAAAGGCTAAGTAATAAAATACTAGCACGATAAACAATAAAGGATTCCAAAGTAGGGAATCAAGCCAAATAATCACCAAGAAGATGAAATGAACCAACAATACACAATAAGGGTGCTCCAAAATCCAAATTAACAATTAATGAATTTCAAACACAAACTTGATCACAAAGGACCCAATTCTATCACTAAAGTGTACTACAATGTTCACTAAGGTCAACTAGAAGGACACCCAAGATTTGGATCAAAACGCATTCTTCAATTACAAAATTTTAACAATTGTAAACTTCCAGAGGACTGTGCGGCCGCCCACCAGGGACTGTGCGGTCGCCCACAAAGACCCTCAAACACGACCAAAAGCTTTCAGATAGTTGTGCGGTCGCCCAGGCATTTTTGTGCGGCCGCCCAATGTTCAGAACTACTGGAAATCGGGAAGAACAACATGGGTTCTTCCATTTTCAAACCCAAAACACATTCAACCAAAATCCAACCTTCCAACTCATATCCTAATGTACCAATACAACTAATAAGTCTAAAAAGACTCCTACAACAACATTTAACAACCAAAATCAAGAATCAAACCCAACATTCAAGATTTCACCATTTTTGATCAAAACCCAAAATAAATTCTCAATAAATTCAAAACCCAACAAACTTCAAATATAACACATCAAGCATTATCTAAACATGATATGAACATTTTAGCATCAAAATGGGGGAAAAGTAACTTACTTGAAAATAATGAAAGTTGACGGAATTCGATTCTTTTTGGTTCTACGCGATCCTATCGACGATCTAAACAAGGTTTACGTTTTAAGAAATGAGAAATAACTAGTAGAAGATGAAGAAAATGAGGAGAGAAGGAAGATGAAGAAAACTTACCCATGGAGGAGAGAGAGAGTGAGATTTCTGGAGGATGATGGGGGGATGGAGTGTATGTGGGAGAAGGAGGTATAGGGAGAGGGTAGGAGTAATTTAAAAACTTACACAAAGACCCCCTCCTCTAAAACTACCCAACTCAATACTCCCCACTAACAACTAAGACCCAATATTTCTACATTAGCCCAAATGACCCAAATAAAATGCTAGGCATAATTATTATAACACATAAATTGCACACATAAATATTTAAATAAATAATAATTTAAATAAATAAACAAGCAAATAATTAAATAAAAATCATTTAATAACTAATAAAATAGAGCCTAGATTTCGGGTCGTGACATTCACTCCCCCTTAAAGAAAATTCAACCCGAATTTTAACGAGACTCACTTTAAACAAAAAGCCACGGAAATTTCCTCTCGATCTCATCTCGGAGCTCCCACGTCGACTCCTCGATGTTATGATTCCTCCAAAGGACTCTAACCAACGCGATGCTCTTGCTCCTCAACTCTTGGACTTTAGAATCTAGGATCCGAACCGGTCGTTCCTCATAAGACATATCGAGCTCAATATCCTCCGGTATCCACGGTAACACGTGAGATGGATCATGAACATACTTCCGAAGCATAGAAACGTGAAAAACATTATGCAACCGGTCCAAGGATGACGGTAACGCAAGACGATACGCTAGAAGTCCAATCTTTCCCAAAATCTCAAACGGGCCAATAAACCTCGGGGCCAACTTGCCTTTCTTCCCAAACCTACGAATACCCACCTTTGGAGACACTTTCAAGAACACCAAATCACCAGTCTGAAAACTAAGATCTCTCCTTCGGTTATCTGCATAGCTCTTATGTCGACTCTGGGCTGTCTTCAATCTATCCCGGATAACTTTGACCTTTTCAACTGAATCCTAAAGCAAATCAATACCCAAAACTTTCGCTTCACCGACCTCATCCCAACAAATAGGCGATCTACACTTCCTTCCATACAAGGCCTCAAACGGTGCCATCTCGATACTAGTCTGATAACTGTTGTTGTAAGAGAATTCCACTAATGGTAGGTGCGAATCCCAAGAATCGGAAAAGTCTATCGAACAAGCTCGCAACATATCCTCCAAAATCTGAATAGTCCTCTCAGATTGACCATCTGTCTGAGGATGAAAAGCCGTGCTGAATCGCAAATCTGTACCCAAAGCTTCCTGAAACGCCTTCCAGAATCTAGAAGTAAACCTCGGGTCTCGATCTGACACAATGCTAACCGGAACCCCATGCAATCTCACAATCTCATCAATATAAAGGGTCGCAAGCTTCTCCATCGAATACCTGATGTCAATAGGCAAGAAATGGGCACTCTTGGTCAATCTATCCACTATTACCTAAACACTGTCATACTTCCTACGGGTACGAGGTAGTCCCGTAACAAAATCCATAGTCACATGCTCCCATTTCCACTCGGGAATCTCTAACGGCTGAAGTAATCCCGCGGGTCTCTGATGCTCGGCTTTGACCTGCTGACACGTTAAACACCTCGATACATACTCGGCTATTTCCCTTTTCATATTAATCCACCAAAATTGTTGCTTCAATCCTGATACATCTTCGTACTACCCGGATGAATAGTATATCTCGATTTGTGACCCTCATCAAGAACTCTCTGTTTAATTCCATCAACATCCGGAACACACAAACGACCACGGAAAGTCAAAACTCCACTCGAACTCATAGAAAAATCCTCGAATTCTTTTCCTTCAATTTACCCATTATCTTCACCAACTCGGGATCCTCTTTCTGAGCTTCCTTTATTCTCTGAATTAGGGTCGTAGACACCCTAATATTCGCAAAAATAGCCCCATGTCTCGATTCACGAGGAGACCAATCTCGAACATCCTCAAGCATTTTCCATTCACGGACCATCATCGAAGCCACATAAGATTTTCTACTAATCGCATCGGCTCCACATTCGCCTTCCCCCGATGATAAGAAATCGTGCAATCATAATCCTTCAACAATTCCATCCATCGACGCTGTCGGTTGTTCAATTCCTTCTGAGAGAATAGGTACTTCAAACTCTTGTGATCGGTAAAAATTTCAAACTTCGCCCCATAAAGGTAATGCTTCCACTTGTGCAACGCAAAAACTATCGCCGCCAACTCCATATCATGAGTGGGGTAATTCTGTTCACTAGGGGTCAACTTCCTCGAAGCATAAGCAATCACTTTCCCATTCTGCATCAATACACAACCCAAACCCTCTTTCGAAGCATCACTGTAAATCACTAGGCCATCGCTCCCATTAGGCAAAGTCAAGATCGGTGTGGTAGTCAACCTCTTCTTCAATTCCTCAAAACTCTTGTCACATTTCTCGGTCCACACAAACGGAACATTCTTTCGGGTCAACTGAGTCATCGGAGTAGCAATCCTCGAAAACCCCTCAATAAATCTCCTGTAATACCCGGCTAAACCAAGAAAGCTTCTAATCTCTGTCACTGATTCGGGCCTCTTCCAATCCACTATGGCTTCAATATTTGAAGGATCCACCGAAATCCCATCTTTAGAAATCACATGGACCAGAAATGACACCTTCTCGAGCCAAAATTCGCACTTACTGAACTTCGCAAATAATTTCTCCCTCGCAAGAACGGATAAAACTGTCCTCAAGTGCTGCTCGTGCTCCTCTCGAGATTTCGAATAAACAAGAATGTCGTCGATGAAGACTACCATGAACGAAACAAGATAAGGATGGAAAACTCGGTTCATCAAATCCATAGACACGGCCGGCGCGTTAGTCAACCCAAACGGCATAACCAAGAACTCATAATGACCGTACCGAGTGCGAAAAGCAGTCTTCGGAATATCCTCCGACCGAACCTTCAACTGATGGTATCCACTCCTCAAATCAAGTTTAGAGAAAACCACGGACCCTTGAAGCTGATCAAACAAATCATCAATATGCGGTAGAGGATACTTGTTCTCCACCGTAACCTGATTCAACTTCCGGTAATCGATGCACAATCTCAACGAACCATCTTTCTTCTGCACAAACAAAACCGGTGCTCCCCACGGGGAAACACTAGGGCGGATAAACCCTCGATCAAGCAACTCTTGCAACTGAACCTTCAATTCCTTCAACTCTGCGGGGGCTAACCTATAAGGTGCTTTCGAAATTGGAGCCGTACCGGCAAAAGGTCTATACAAAACTCAATCTCACGATCGGGAGGCATATCATACTCGGTAGAGAAAACATCGGGAAATTCCGAACTACCCGAACACTATCAAAACTAGGGAATTCCTTCCTAGTATCAAGAACACTAGCCAAATACCCCTCACAACCACTATGCAATAATTTTCTCGCTTTCATAAAAGAAATTAAGCGGACCTTTCTACTCAGAGGACTAGCCTCAAACACAAATTTAGGCACATCGGGAATAGAAAAAGTAACAGTTTTCTCACGGCAATCAACGGAAGCATGAAACTTGCTCAACCAATCCATACCCAAAATGACATCAAAGTCTTGGATAGGAAGAACTACCAAATCCGCACAAAGGACTCGACCACAAATAACCACATCACAAGCACGAAAGACTCGATCGGAAATCAAGCATTCTCCTATAGGGTCGACACCTCTAGCACGTACGGTAAAGACTCGAATGCAGCATTTAACATGGAAGCAAATTGCACAGAAATGTATGAATGAGATGATCCTGGATCTACTAACGCTCGTGCGCTCACATTAGACACAGAAACAATACCTCCAATAACGGATGGATCATCGGTAGCTTGTTGTTGATTCATGGCATAAACCTTCCCTTGAACTTTAGGCTTCCCAGCGGCATCCCTTTTCTGACCCTGATTATTACCAACTCCTGACCCAGATGCTTGTACTCTACCTCTCGGGCAATCTTTTACAAAGTGGCCCATTTGACCACAATTGGTGCACCTTCCTTGCTTCTTCCAACAACGGTCTTTAGAATGACCTTCCTTTTGACAATACGAACAAAGCCTCCTAATTTGGCTCCCTTGGTTCCCGGAAGTGGTACCCGGGTTCCTTGGAATCGGTTGCCCTCGGAACTGAGATTGTCCCCAAAGTTACCTCGAGTGTCGGAACGGTGTTGGGGCCTGCCTTGAGCTCCTTGCTTACTCGGGTTAGCTACCTCGGTCTTCCTCTTATGTTCCCCAATATCTTGCTCTATCAAATAGGCTCGGTCCACCGCATCTTGGAAAGTCACAATCCGTTGAGCAATCAGTTGAGTACGGATGGAGGTCTTCAATCCCCGAATAAATCTCATAGCCTTTTGTTCCTCGGTCCTCACCAAATAGTCGCAATACCGGGCTAATTCTATGAAATTAGCCGAGTATTGTGCTATAGACAACATACCTTGCTCCAGGTTGAGTAGCTCGATCTCCTTTCGGTTTTGATCAACAACCGGAATGAAATGCTCCTTGAATTTGCGCACAAACAACTCCCACACATACACCGTGTGAGTATCATCCCAAGTAGCCTTAACACCTTTCCACCAATGCTCGGTGGCTCCCACAAGCTTGTAAGCCACAAACCGGACCTTATCCTCATCCGAACACCCAAATACATCATAAATCTTCTCCATCGACTCAATCCACAACTCAGCCTTCCTTACATCGAGCTCCCCATTGAATTCAACCGGTTTCAACTTCAGAAATTGCTCCAATCCATAGCGGGGTGGTGCTTGTTCTACCCTCGGACCTTGATCATGTATGGCCTTCATGGCCGCCTCAAACATGCCTTGAAACATGGCACGTGCTTCTTCCCTTGTATCATTCTGATTCTGTGCCCCACTAGTACCTCCTCGGTTTCTTCTTCCAGACATTTCGAGTAATTACCTGCATAAGACATCAACCGTTAATCACTCCGCACACTACTACCCACCTAGGTCATACTAATCCACCTAGACTTATACTTAGAGCTAATGCCATAGCTCTGATACCAACTGTCGCGACCCCGGACCCCGCGGGCCCGAGACCGCGATCTGGACGTCGACTCTAAAACCAAAACTATGAAATACCAAGGTTAAATTTCCATTTAATACCAAAAGGTGATAATCCAAAGTTTTACAAAACCAAGTTTGATAAAAACCAATTACAACTATCATAAACTTCCACAAGTTTATGCCCAACAAAATACAAATATACAATTCTTAGTGACGTCATTGTTTGGTAAAACTATCCCAAAATGGTTACACATTTACATAATGTAAAACAACCTATAACAACCTTCCCCAAAAGAATGGATCCACTCTCGACGTCCTCTTTCTCGTGATCAGCGAGACTAATCCTTAGCACCTGGGGGGGGGTTAAGGAAAAACAAAGATAAAAGAAAAGGGGGTGAGATAAATCTCAATAAGTTACTAATGCAACTACATGACATGCTACGATGCAATAAGCAATAAACAATAATAAATATCACATAGCACATAGCATTTACCACATAACAGATAGCAGCGGAAATAAACACATAACAAAGGATATAGCCAAGGTTTTCCAAACCGGAACATCCAAATAAAGGATCGCTGCGCAGCTTCAACAATCAACAAATCATCATCTTCATAATAGCATGAAAGCCGAAGAGAAAACCCCGGTACCGGAACCAATAACCAAAAGAAGTGTCACAAGGGACGGGAGACATGCCACAAAGTCATGCTCCAAGAAGCTAAAATGCACACAAAGGAGCTAGCTCTTCTCACATCCAAGGCCAATCTGGAGGAGGGTAATAATGGGGCAAAACAATGGTCAACATCACAATGGACTTGGCCGTGCCATCATAATGTTTCGCATCGCCCAAACACACACAAAATACCAGCTGGACTTTCACGTAAAGGCTAAGTAATAAAATACTAGCACGATAAACAATAAAGGATTCCAAAGTAGGGAATCAAGCCAAATAATCACCAGAGGATGAAATGAACCAACAATACACAATAAGGGTGCTCAAAATCCAAATTAACAATTAATGAATTTCAAACACAAACTTGATCACAAAGGACCCAATTCTATCACTAAAGTGTACTACAATGTTCACTAAGGTCAACTAGAAGGACACCCAAGATTTGGATCAAAACGCATTCTTCAATTACAAAATTTTAACAATTGTAAACTTCCAGAGGACTGTGCGGCCGCCCACCAGGGACTGTGCGGTCGCCCACAAAGACCCTCAAACACGACCAAAATCTTTCAGATAGTTGTGAGGTCGCCCAGGCATTTTTGTGCGGCCGCCCAATGTTCTGAACTACTGGAAATCGGGAAGAACAACATGGGTTCTTCCATTTCAAACCCAAAACACATTCAACCAAAATCCAACCTTCCAACTCATATCCTAATGTACCAATACAACTAATAAGTCTAAAAAGACTCCTACAACAACATTTAACAACCAAAATCAAGAATCAAACCCAACATTCAAGATTCACCATTTTTGATCAAAACCCAAAATAAATTCTCAATAAATTCAAAACCCAACCAAACTTCAAATATAACACATCAAGCATTATCTAAACATGATATGAACATTTTAGCATCAAAATGGGGGAAAAGTAACTTACTTGAAAATAATGAAAGTTGACGGAATTCGATTCTTTTTGGTTCTACGTGATCCTATCGACGATCTAAACAAGGTTTACGTTTTAAGAAATGAGAAATAACTAGTAGAAGATGAAGAAAATGAGGAGAGAAGGAAGATGAAGAAAACTTACCCATGGAGGAGAGAGAGAGTGAGATTTCTGGGAGGATGATGGGGGATGGAGTGTATGAGGGAGAAGGAGGTGTAGGGAGAGGGTAGGAGTAATTTAAAAACTTACACAAAGACCCCCTCCTCTAAAACTACCCAACTCAATACTCCCCACTAACAACTAAGACCCAATATTTCTACATTAGCCCAAATGACCAAATAAAATGCTAGGCATAATTATTATAACACATAAATTGCACACATAAATATTTAAATAAATAATAATTTAAATAAATAAACAAGCAAATAATTAAATAAAAATCATTTAATTACTAATAAAATAGAGCCTAGATTTCGGGTCGTGACATTTACAGTAACCATTCTTTGCGTGGTGTAGGCAGACTCACGGAGTTTTTCAAATGAAACCGGGTAGTCGCCTTGTTCCTTTCCCACCCCTACAGTTTCGCGGAGTTTTTCCAGTGTCAACATACAACAATAATGATCCGGGAGCATCGACCCATCCTCAAACAGAGGTGAGGGCGAGAGTGGCGGTAGTGACAGGAAGTCATCTAAGGTAGGGAAATTTTCTTCTTCTCCTGCAGGCTGGTTTAAAGAAAGTACGGGGGAAGACACTTCTTCCTCACTTTCACACAAGGCTCGAAGCTCTTCACAGGATAGGGAACGGGCCACCTCTCTCATCTGTGCAAGGTGCCTCCCGTAGTCATATTCCCCCGGGGTTCTTACAGCCTCCATACCTTCGGTTCCGTGATGACAACACACCCTTCTTATTACTCTTTCGCCGTTTGACGAGTCACCAACTTCCATAACATGATAGTGCTCATCGTGGGAATGCAACATCTGCTCGGGTCATGGTCAACGCTTCCCAAAGCTCGTTTGATGGCCATTTCCATTTCCTCCCCACAGTCTTCGTAGGTCAATTTGTGTTTAGTGAGCTTAATCACTTTTAATTCGCCCTCTTGGCCAGGAACCTTTGTGCTCATCACGGTAGTCATCAAGCTGTCAGGAGGACATTCCATTTTTCCCTTTTGCACGCAGCCCCACAAGATGTCTTTCTATCTTTCCCTAACTTCAATCAGAGGGGTGTTGAATTCCCAAAGAGTTATTTTTATCGGCTCCCCGAATTCGATCATGTTCACTCTGCTTTGGCCAAATTCGATCATGTTGACCCTCCCGTTGTTCGGAAATGGGTTATTGACCACGTTCGGCCCCTGGGGTGTTCGAGTTTCCCTTTAGCAATCAAATCCAAGATAATGCGTTTCACTATGGAGCAATCATCGGTGTTATGCCCATGGTGGTTGTGGAAAGCACACCACTTGTTCTCATCTGTGAACCTTTCCGGATTTTTGGGCTGAAAGTTGATCAAAGGTTTCGTGAGGCCTTGGTTCACTAATCCCTCAAAGACTTTGCTAATGGGCATTCCAAAATCCTCAAACCTCACAGAGGGGCGTTTTTCAGAGTTACCCGGATTTGGTGAGACCTGCTTTGGATCTTCCCCTTGGATGTTGTTGATGACCCTCGAGACTTCTTTCCCTTTTCCCGTGGTGGGAGGTCGGTATCGGTAAGAATTGCTATTGCCCTGGGCGGCGGATTGCTCACTGAGAGCCTTCTCAAACTTCGACCCTGCAGTTATCATGGCCCGGAGATTGGGGTAAAAGTGATGGCTGATTAGAGCACGCAGCTGCGGTTTTAAGCATGATTGGAAGATGTCTAATTGTTCATCCTCGGTGGGTGGGTTAGAGATTTCCCAAGTTTACAGTTCCAACGTTTATAGAACTCACCGATCGGCTTGTCGCCCTTTTGCAAAGTGCTTTACAAGTCGGTGCGGTTGGTTTCCCATTCTAGGTTGGATCGGTACTTGGTGAGGAATGCTTCCTGAATGCGACCCCAACTTACTCGTAATTCATCGTTGAGGTTGAAAAACCACTTAAGAGCGTTTCCTCTCAGGGATAATTGGAAGTGATCACCCATTTGCTGTACAGTGCAACCCTTCGCCCTCATTGCTAAAGTGTAGGCGTTGAGGTGGGTTTGCGGGCAAGCAGTCCCATCAAACTTGTCTATTTCTGGCATTTTGAACTTATGCGGAAGAGGCACAATCTTGTCGGGATCCGTAACTCCTGATGAGGTTTTCTTTTCATTCAAAGTCTCAAACTTTTCCTCCATTTGTTTCAACTTCTCAATCAGCCACCCCATTTGAGAATTCATTTGTGGGCTAGAATTGATGGATCCCATGGTTCGGGTTGTTACCGGCATCACCGTTGGAGGCACAGTGGTGGATGGTATATTCTGAGGAAGGCTTTGAGGTGGCACAAGGGTGTAGACGTACCCATACCCTTGGTCATTCGCCGGGGTATACGGCGGGGGTGCCTCGGAGGTTCGGGCTGCCGGGTAGTGGAATGGGAATGCCGCCCCTTGCGATGCAATTGGCAGGGTCGGTGGTGGTAATCCGGCAGTAGCCGGGGCTGAAAAAGCTTGACCCGTCTGGATCGGGCCATATGGGTTGAACCCGAGAGGATATGAGGATGGACCTCCCGGAAAGGCGAAGGGAGCTTGTGTGGCTGGCACATTTGATTGAGTTGCGGTTTGATATGAGGGACGTGAGGTCGCCACATTGGGGTAGGTTTGAGGTGGGGGAACCCTATTGTAATCGCGAGGCGGCATGTTCTCAATTTCGTCTTCGTCTGTGATTTCAACGAATCCCCCATCATTTTCAAATATCACGGCCACTCCCCTCTGTCTCATGGCCTCTACAACCCGTCTCTGTGTGTCCTTTTGCTGTTTCCTAGTGATTTCGTCCCGGGCCCTGGCGGCCTCCAAAGCTTGTATCAACTCTTCCTTAGTAAGCCCATTCGGATCAACCGCATTGTCACCCCCACTACTACTTCCTGCCGGACTAGTCATTCGGAGTAGCCTGAGTGAAACTGCTGATGAACTGTCGGACTCGGCACTGAACAGACGCTGACCCGGAACTCTGACCCACTTCTTACGAGCTGCGAGGGAGAGGAGGGTTCGGTTTAGGCTCGAGTTTCATTTTGGGCAAAGGTTTAGGGCTCATGCAACATGCCTACCTAATTATTGATTATTTCATTCATGTTTACTTAAAACACGCTTTATTCCTAATTGGTTGGAAAAGATTTCTCTTCTTTTTCGCAACTATTCTAAATCCTGGATCAGTGGAGGCCATCACTACGCCTATAGACCCCTCGTTTTTCACCTGTACTGCACACTCCCAAGGACGGACTATCCCGGGCGAGGGTCCTATATGGCAAGCGGCTTCCACCGACCGAAAGAAATGATCCTAAGGTCTAGTGCGTCGCAAGGCTCCTGGTGCGCAGGTCATCCTAATCATGATTAAGCCCTAGTCGGGATTGAGACTGTTCCGAAGGTTGCACCGATATTCTGATATGACCTCATTTTGAATGAGGTGTCTCAATCCTTGACCATGAGCTTAAGGATGATTAACATGACCCGTTCATTAGGGCTTAGCGATACGGTGTTACCCTATCTTTATCACATGACCTTTGTTAATTGTGGTCTTCATTAACACACGAGTTAGAGGCGGGTTAGGCCACGCTTGCATTACATCAAGGAGTCGTAACCCGGGCATTAACTTGGCCACAATTGACTTTGGACACATGTTTAAAGATAATGGCAACGTGAACTAGACCAAAACCAACCAAAGTCAGGTATTTGTGTGTCACGGACATGTGTGGTTGACTCGGCTCGGAAGGGGAGGTGGAATGGACCCGTGCGCGCTCGAAGGGAACAAGAGCGCCAATCGAGCTGCATATCTGGCATCCATCCCGGGTTTAAAGGGTATTTGGGACGTGCAAGGCCAAGTGCGCGTTGTGTGAAGTCAATTCTATATTCCCTTTTTGAGTCAAAATAGAGATTTTTATTTTGTTTTTCAACATGATGAGCATGGCATAAGCAAGATATGAACAAGTATGAACAAGCAAGTAAGCACAATAAGTCAAAGAATACAAACAAAGACCAAAACTTGTACATGTACCAAGTTGTGCACAACCAAAAATTTTCGAATCAAACATTTTGTCAAAAGAACAATCTTTACATTGAAACCATTTGTACAAAGCAAGTTGTGCACAACGCGAAGAGTCAAGAAATTTTTACAAAAAAGGGGTTATGCACAATGAGATTTTGGAAACCATTTTTTTAATGACAAAAGATCATGCATAACCAAGTTTTAAAAACCAAGTTTTGGCCAAAAGAATAAAGTTAATGTGCACCAGTAAGGCTGTAAATTTGGAAACTGGACAAGCAGAAGCAGAAGGTAATTCAGAATGTTGCTGCCCTGTACAAAATTGTTAATTTTGCAACATTATGGCCCTTTACCAAAGTAGCCGTACGGCTAGACCAAGAGGGTTGAGATTTTTTTCTCAGTCTCTCCAACTTCTGATCATCATGATCCAACTTATTGCATTTCCAGAACGTATGTACTCATAACAGTTCAAACAGAAACAGCAAACACACACAAATATGCACAAAGTCAACTAACGGGGACGGGAGTTTGACCCACACAAAAGTGCTTCCAAAGCTTCTAAAGAGAAGTTCGTAAGCACTTTATATCTCCAGTGGAGTCGCCACTGTAAGGATCCCGTCCCTCAGGGGGCGAAAACATGCGAGTTTCGCACGAGGAAGAAATGCCAAACACGGGTAACTTTCCTAACGAAAAAGAAACGGAGTCGCCACATTTGTTAATTTTAAACCCAACAAATGAAAATGGTTAGAGAAGGTGAGTTCGGAGGTCAGGTTACACTTTGGGAAGAACATATTTGCAGTTCACCCAAAATGCCTCGGAAAAAACCGAGTCTCCCTTGTTAGTTTGAAAATGTGCATGTGTGTGTGTGTGTATTTAACGCAAAAAGTTTCTGTTGCTGGGTTTGTTTGGAAAAACTTAACTGAAAAGGTCTGTTAATTAAGAAAATAGGGATCAGAGGGAAAAACAGACATTTTGCCCCCTGTTCCCAACATAGCCGTACGGATGTACATGTCGTTTCCTGGGATTTTACAGTTCAGTCAAGAACAGTCCAGTTTCAGAGCAGAAACAGAACATTCTGTTGAAACTGGACAGAACTGTTTTGATTCCAGTTTATTTAAAACACTTTATGAGTTGAATGCAACATTCCTATGCTAAATGATCATCACTTAATCCCCAAAACAAGTATTTGGGTGTGATCATAAGCAATCATGGGAGAAAATTGAGGAAAGTTGATGAATATGCCCTTTGGGCCAAAATTGACCATTTGGTGACTAAAGATTGAAACTTTATCCCCAAGATGGCATTTTTATGACTTGTTAACCTTCAAAGAGTCAAATCAACACATAAAGATTGAATCTTTATGACCCCAAGGGGGGCTTTAGAGCTAGATCAATGTTGGATGATAAAGATGGAAGCTTTATCATCCAAATGATCATTATTGCCAACAAAAGCATCATTCCAACTAGACAAGAATGTAAATGACAATCAACAAGCCATGATCATCTAGGTTTGAACCTCTTCCACACAAGGCATGGAGGGCACCTTGGATCATCTCATGGCTTGGACAAGAGAAATATATATAGAGTAATATATATATATTTGCTTGAATGGACAAGTCTTGCATAAATGTAAAGTTGCTTGAATTGACAAGTCGTGCAAGTAATGTAAAAGTGCTTGAATGGTCAAGTCTTGCAAGTAATATAAAGATTAACATAACTTAAACAAAGATTAAAGATAAAATAGAGTTATAGATGAAGAGAAGGGAGGGGGAGAAGGTAACTTTACCTATTTTGGTTTAGCCAATCTTCCTTTCTCTCTTTCACTCTTTGTTTCACTCTTCTCTCACACTTCTGTAGTGATTTTGACAGAGTAATCCTTCTTATGTTGTTTCTCCCCCCCCCCATAAAATGATCATCATGGGGTTCAATTTATAGAGGCTGAGGGTGCCCAAAGTAGCCGTATGGCTAGGGACCTCATGCGCCCAAACCATCCGTACGACTCGACTTGGCGAGCTTCTGGATTTTTTCAAGTTTAATTCCAGTTTAGTCCTGGAATATCAGGTTTATCCTAGTGAGGTCCTGGCCCATTGGTTTATCCCTGAATGGTACCAAGAATTCCTCTAAAGTAGGTCGATTTCAGATTGGGGTACTTACAGACTTGTAAGAAATATAAGAGATGAACAAATAAACGTGAACAAACAAGGAGATGAGGTCAAGAGAAGGATGGGGGAGAATGTGGCTTTACCTATGTTTGGTTAGGCCAATCTTTCTCTCTCTTTTCACTCTAAACACTCTTCTGGAGTAATTTTAGCAGAGTAACACTAGCAATAATCGTTTCTACCCCCTCTGGAATGATCAGCAAGGGGTTCAATTTATAGGGGCTTATAGTGCCCAAAGTAGCCGTACGGCTCATGTTGGCGACCTTCTGGATTTTTCAATCTTTTAATTCCAGAACAGTCCCTGTGTCCATATTTTGTCCTAGTGAGGTCTTGGCCTATCAGTTTATCCCTGAATGGTTCCTAGAATTCCTCTAAGGTTGTCAAATTTAGATTGGGGTACTTACAACTACCACTGGCACTTTTTAATAAGTGTCAGTGTCAATGTTAACAAGTGCCAGTGTAATGGCTGGCAGTTATTAACACTACCACTGACACTTTTAATAAGTGCCAGTATAAATGTTAAAAAGTATCGGTGTAAGCTCTGACAATTTTTAACATAACCATTGGCACTTAAGAAAAGTGTCAGTTTCATGTTTATGAACGCCAGTTTGAAATCACTAGATTTTTGTAATACTAACACTGGGCATTTACTATGGTTTCCAGTATTTATGAAAATTCCACCGCTTGATTCGAAGTATAATGGCCAGCCTGCTTTGAAAAACACATTTATTTTTTTTGCTTAAGGAAAAACGCGTTTTTCACAAGACTCACTCCTCACTAATATAGTTGCACAAATTATTAATCACAATAATTCTTGAATGTGTAAACCCTAGATCTAGAATTACAGATTTGGAACTTCTTGAACTACTCTCTAGTTCTAGTTCTAGTTCTAGCTCTAGTTCTAGTTGACAAGTTAATTATTATGCTAGGGAGGGGGTTGTATTTATTGTCACATATATAAATACCAAAAACTTTGGCAATAAATTATAATTAATTAAATTATTCAGATAAAATTTAATAGTTATTATTATTATGCTATTATAAATACTATAATAGTATTTTCAGATGTTTATTAGAATAATTAAAGTTAAAGTTCAAACTTCAAAGTACCTTTATTTTTACCACAATAAAAAGCAGGATGGAAGGTTCAAATACTAACAAAAGGATAGAGTGTTGAATTTTTAAATTTAATGATAATTAATCTAATGAATAGTATTATTATTTCAACCTCGTATAAGATTGACATTATCTCAACATTGGTTATGGCGAGTGAAGAGTATGAAAATACTCTATTATGTTAAATCTTTGTGTTTCTGATTTTTAAGTAAATTAGTTAATTATATTGTGAATAGTTTAATTATAATTGTATATATTTTATTAGTTTATAGGTATTTTAGGATATAGTAATATTTATCTTAGGATTAGTTAAATTATGATATATTTGATTTGATTTACTAACCTACTAATGTTTATCTTTGGTAGTTAGTATTGTGTATTTTAGGTAAAGATAGACTCTCTTCATATGGAATGATTGGATGGCATTAAAGATTGACATCTAAGAAGATCTCCTCTCCAAGAAAGCTTCTCATTCCCGTGTCTATAAGAAGCCGATCTCATTCAGTCATTCTCTACGGATTCTGAGATTTAGAGAGTGTTATTTTCGTTTGTGAGAGAGTCCTTGTGCTCTTGAAGTCCTTGTTCATCAAGACTTCAAGGTGTTTGAGTGTTTTCATTTATTATAGGAATCTAGAATAGCTTTTGATCTTTTCGTTGTTTGTTTCTTTCATTGTCTTGTATTCTGCAAGACCTGTTTATTAATGAAAGTTTTCCAGCAAGTAATTATTGCTGAAGTGTTTAATTTTTGTCTTTAAAATTCCACTGCATATTTACTCTGTTCGTCGTCAGTTGACAGGACAACTGTCTAGACAATTGTAAACACAGTTGTACTCACAGTTGGTTGGTTCCCAGAACAGTCCTAGCCGCATAATTTCTTTCAATTGGCACCAGAGCCTGGTCTCGACATACTGAGATCGATCTTTGAAAGTGGCCATTATGGACTATACTCATACTCGTAATAAGCCGCCTACTCTAGATGGTTCAAACTATACCATTTGGAAGGCAAAGATGATCATGTACATCAAAAACATTGATCATCGTGCTTGGGTCAGTATTCTAGTGGGATATACATCCCCTACTATGGAATTAATTGATCCAAAAGCAAAAGCTCCAGTTTCTGATGAAGAGAAAATAGAAAAGATTTTCGTTCCACAACCCGAGCAAGATTGGAATGCGGAAGAAATTGCCCTTGCAAATTACAATGCAAAGGCAATGGCTGCCATATCTGATCATGTTGATCACAATCTGTATCGGTTATTCTCTAACCATACAGTAGCCAAAACTGCTTGGGATATTTTACAACTTCATTGTGAAGGTCTGATAGTGTCAAAAAACAAAATTAAGGAGATTGATGACAGAGTTTGAAAATTTAAGAATGGGAGATAATGAAACTATTCAAGACTATTCTGCTAGATTAATGGATATTTCAAATGAATCCTTTGCATTAGGAGAATCCATCCCCAATGCAAGGTTGGTTAGTAAAGTTTTAAGAACTCTCCCAGAAAAATTTAACATCAAAGTCTCTGTCATTGAAGAAACTTGTGATACTCGGACCGTGAGTCTTGAAAAGGTTCTAAGTATTCTAACTACGTTTGAATTGAACCTTGAAGTGAAACAAACTAGCAAAGTAAATTCAATTGCTCTTGCTAGTGCTCTTACTGTGTCCAAAGATTTTTTTGAATTATCAAAGGATATTGATGACTCAAACTTAGAGGAAGATGAATGTGACTTGATCACTCAAAAATTCAACAAAATGTTGAACAAAAAACGTCAACAAAGGTTTTCCAATAAGGGTACTGCTGCTTCCTCCTAAGATTGAATCATTCAAGAAAGAAACAAGTAAGAACAAAGTTTCTTCTGAAAACAAAAGATCTATTGAGTCCGTTCAGTGTAGAGCGTGTTTAGGATTTGGACACTATGCCAATGAGTGTGCTAACACACTCAAAAAGAGAGGGATAGGTTTTTCTACAACCTTAAGAGATTCAGATGATGACGATCAGACAGCAAACCTGTCATTTTTACGATCATTACAATCATCCCTTTCTGACAGTGAATCTGACAATGAATCTGACAGTGAAGATGAACAGTCAACTGTCAGCACAACTGTCAGCTCAGATGGTACTAACATGTATATCTGCCTTAACTCCACATCTGCAGGTGAATCTGAGGAATCCCAACAGGAAGAAGAGGATAGTGGCACGTATGGGACCAGCACAATACATACGTTGAGTTGTTTACAGACTGGTCAAAATGAATGGAACAACTCAAGGAGTTCAAGAAGGTAAATGAAAAACTCACCTCTGACAATCTGAAATTAAAAGCTGAGAATGAGAGGTTGTCGAGTGAAAGTGATACTCAAAAAGGACTTCATAGCTAGGTTAGAAGTCATGCTTACCAAAAAAGACAATGAGTGTGAGAAATATAAAAGCAATATTGAAAAAGAAACCATTACACTCAATAAACTTAACAATGGCAAGGCTAAATTGGAAGACGTTCTGAACATGGGGAACCAAGGAAAATCAGGTTTAGGCTATGGAGATCCAGTGTTTGTTAAGGAAGGTGAGGGCACTTCGAAAAACAATGAGAGATTTAATGTTAATCACGTGTCTCCTCACAAAAACAGAAGAAATAGAAAAAGGAGATACGTGTGTCACCATTGTTTTTCCCCTGGACATATACGTCCATTTTGTTACAATTTGAAACAGGAACTTGGCTTGGAGAAGAACAGCGGCCACTTGACAAGACAACTGTGGGCACAGTTGGAGTCACAACTGCCCAGTCAACAGCAGTCTGCTCCAAAAGCCACATGGGTAAGAAAGGATACTCTAAAGTGTCAAGTGGTGTTTACCTCCTTGAAGAGAAGTGTGGAAGGAGCCTGGTACTTTGACAGTGGCTGCTCCCGCCACATGACTAGCTCGCTTGAGCATTTTAAAGACTATGAAGCCTTTAAAGGTGGAAAAGTCAATTTTGGTAGAGGCTCTCAAGGTGAGGTAATTGGAAAAGGTACTCTGAATGTTAATGGTTTGCCTAACGTGCATAATGTCTTGCATGTTGATGGGTTAAAGGTAAACCTAATTAGCATAAGCCAATTGTGTGATGATGATCTACATGTCAAGTTTGATAAGAAGATCTGTGAGGTCTTCGATGATTCAAACAGATGTGTTTTGAATGGTGTAAGATCCTCTGATCATTGTTATAAGTTGGTTGAAAATCATTCATGTTTTAACCCAATTTTTGATAATGCTCCTGATCTTAGTGTCAATTGTGTTGAGAATTGCATTACATGGTGCACTTGGGAGCATGAAAAGATTAATGATGAATCTGATCCAAAGTCCACAACAGAATCTGCAGATACACCAACTGTAAGGACTACTGACAGTCCAGATGAACAGTCAACTTCCACGACAGATGGTCATACAGCAGCTGATTCTGGTTCAGATTCTGAAATCTTGGAAGATCAGGAAACCAGAGGTAATGATGCTACAACAAGGTTACAGGGAGATCATCCCACTTCCCAGGTCATTGGGGGAGTGGATGAAGGAATAAAAACAAGAGGGAAACGAATAAATTACCGGGAATTAGCCGGTTTGGTATGCATGAAATCCGCGTACCATCAGGTAAGCTCTTGTTGTTTCGTTGCTAATTTTGAGCGTGAGGATGATTCAAAAATTTAAAAGTTAATAATTGGACCAATGTCATGCAAGAGGAAGTGGTAAAATTTGAAAGGAAAGATGTTAGGTTCTTGGTTCGTAGGCCATCTGATACTGAATATATGGTAGTTGTTACTTGTTGTACTCAATTGTTGAGGATGAACCAGATAATCAAGGATTATGGTCTTAGAAGTGAAATCTTGACCGTATTTTATGATAGCTTAAGGTCCTTGAATATTGCCAAGAATCCGGTACAATATTTTCTAACAAAGCACATAGATATTATGCACCATTTTATTAGATATCTCGTTGATCAAAAAATAATTACTCTAGAACATGTAAGCACAACGGATCAAATTGTTGATATCTTTTCCAAGGCTTTGGATTTCGAGAGATTTTCTTCTCTTAAGAAGTCTCTCAGACTGTGTGATACCAGTTGACTGCACAAGTGTGCAGACAACTGGCTGCATAACTGTATAATTGTAAATTACAGTCACAAAAAAATTAAAAAAAAAAAAACTGCATTCATTCCTTGCACGATTGTCTCTTGTGATCACTTGGTCTTCTTTAGTTCCTTGACTCCGAGCTTTGACCCTTGAATGTGAGACCCTTCTTAACCTGATAATGAAAATTGTCTTGTTAATTCCTTCGTGTTGTTTATCATGGAGTGGGCACTCAATCTAAGGTTACGGGGAAAACAAGCTGCCACCAGTCTTTGAAGTTACTACTCATTTAGGCAATGTGCTGACGTGTATTCATACATAACTTGAGAATCAGTGTAACACTGTATTAGGAGAGTGAAAAGCTCCTCCCCGTAACTGATTCATAAGTCATAAGTCTTCAAAGGGAGTGTTCTAGAGGCTACATGATTAAAGGAGAATGTCATTGAATTCCTGTGAGTTGAAACCGAGTCATGAACTGAGTTGACCATTCTATGTCACACCAAAATTGAGACAATCTTCACTTGTGTGTTTAGGCATATTTTTTCTAAGTTTTTTTTTTTCTCCCTTGGTATTAGCATCAGCAAATTGAATTATTGTTCTTATGTGTTAAAGATTGATGCTTTTCATGTGATTAACGATAATCTAATGGCGTGATGTTCAAATTTCATTGTACAGTTGGTGGAATTTATGGTACATTGTGGATAAATGGATTCAGTTGAATTTGGCAAGTTCTAATTCTGGGATGGACAATTTATCACAAAACATGGAAAAAGTTTGAACTTTAAAATCAAGATCCTTGTTTGTTTTGGAATTCAAATGGGTACTTCAAAGTCACTCGGTTCTCTCCTCCTTGGCCTACCCGAGTTCTTAGGAAGAATCACTGTCCTCCCTTGATTTTTCCTCCTTGTCAAATCTGGTTGTGAATTGTGGTTTAGTGTATCTTCTTCCTCATGTTTACTAGCTACATTTCTCTCATCTCAACTTGTTCCTATTCTGCAAATGCACTCTCTCTAACATTTTTTGCAGATATATCCGAGACTTCAGGAGAAACATTGAGTGATTGTGACACAAAATGATGTTTGTCGCTGCTCTGATCAAGCTCAGGAATATTTTTTTCGTTGTTAAGCATCCAGCTGGTGCTAAGCAACTTGTTCGTGCAACTGTGCGGACAACTGGTCACTCAATTGGACAGTCAACTGGACAGTCATCTGGACAGTCAACTGGTAAGTCTCCGAATGTTTTAAGGGGTAAGTACATCTTCTGCAGAACTCTCTGGTCTATAAAGATTTGCTGCGATATGAGTTGAGATTGATGATGCTCTTAGAGGTATTTTTGTTGGGGAGATTCATATTTAGGGGGAGTGGAAGATATTCACAATTTTCTTTCTTTGAGTTTGATGGTTCTTCTCAAAAAGAGGGAGAAAGTGATCAAAGTGGTCTTCATAGTCTTCTTATTCAGGGGTAGAAAGATATGTTCTAAAGATGTATTTAGAGGGAGTATAATCCAATGTACAAATTCAGGGGGAGAGATTATTAGTTTGGATCTTTTGATCAGAACCACAAAGATGGGGTGAGATTGAAGAGTATGAAAATACTCTATTATGTTAAATCTTTGTGTTTCTGATTTTTAAGTAAATTAGTTAATTATATTGTGAATAGTTTAATTATAATTGTATATATTTTATTAGTTTATAGGTATTTTAGGATATAGTAATATTTATTTTAGGATTAGTTAAATTATGATATATTTGATTTGATTTACTAACCTACTAATGTTTATCTTTGGTAGTTAGCATTGTTTATTTTAGGTAAAGATGGACTCTCTTCATATGGAATGATTGGATGGCATTAAAGATTGACATCCAAGAAGATCTCCTCTCCAAGAAAGCTTCTCATTCCCGTGTCTATAAGAAGCCGATCTCATTCAGTCATTCTCTATGGATTCTGAGATTTAGAGAGTGTTATTTTCGTTTGTGAGAGAGTCCTTGTGTTCTTGAAGTCCTTGTTCATCAAGACTTCAAGGTGTTTGAGTGTTTTCATTTATTCTAGGAATCTAGAATAGCTTTTGATCTTTTCGTTGTTTTGTTTCTTTCATTGTCTTGTATTCTGCAAGACCTGTTTATTAATGAAAGTTTTCCAGCAAGTAATTATTGCTGAAGTGTTTAATTTTTGTCTTTAAAATTCCGCTGTGATTGTTTTGGTCAAATTTCTCAATTTAACTTTAAATAAGATAATTGGGCACAATGGAATGTAATCGTTAAGGAATCAAAGAAACAAATGAACACAAGAATTTTAACGAGGAAAGCCCTTGAACAAGTGTTCGCCGGCACAAAACCTCGGGGAAGAAACTTCGTTAGTATTGAATATGAGATCCGAAGAATACAAAGTAAATGCAATAGTTCACGTACTGTGTGTGTTTACAAGGGTGTTATCACTCTTCTTATACTATGAATTAAGCTGAAGAGTGGAGGATTTGAGTGCCCATAATTTTTGGCCTGGTGGTTATTCTTCTTATCACTTCGGTTTTGTGATAGGCTTGACTTAGTCTCTTTGGAGTAAATCGTGGTATATTATTGTTTTCCCGTTGATAAGTGTTGGCCCTGAAAAATAGGATTAACAATAATACATAAAATGCGTGTAATTAAGTGATACCTTAACGGGCAGCAACCTGTAGACTCAAGGTACTCTGACATGTTGATCACGATCAAGATGCTAAAATTTCCACCCCGAACAATTGCCCCTGATTTTTTGAAAATTTGAAGAAGGTAATTTTAAGTTTTTGGAAATCATCTCCTTAGATTACGAGTAGTGGGGACTCTTCAGCGGTTGAGATAGGCGGTTTTTAGAGCAGTTGAGTGTATATAGGAGTATAGTTTTGAGGGAGTCTTGTCAAATATAAATATCCACATAGAGTTCATTTACTTCATCAGTGCCAGAGGGAGAAAGGATATACTTCTTTAGCTTTCCGTTGAGTTCCAAAAGAACCCCTAAAACTTCTCCCTTTTTCCGGCAAAAATCTCCATGGTCGCCGCACTTCCACAAGGTTTTCTCTGTCTACAGTTAATAGAAAGCCATGAAACCGAAAAATGCATCTTGGAGGCTGCGCAAATCGAAGCCCTAAAACAAATTCCCCAACACTGCCTGTTCATGTGCCCCCAAATCTAGATTTGGCCGCCGATTGTGTCTCTACTGAATGGATTGCCTTTCGATATCCCTTTGAAATAGGTTTGTCATTCCCTTTTTCGCCTTTGATTTCCCACTTCTTTCAAGTCATCGGCCTTGCTTTACCCAACTTATGCCAGTAGGATGGAGAAATCTGGTAACTCTTGACAGGTTGAGTCCTGATCTCAAGTTGAAAGTGGGTTTGGAAGAGCTTGCTTTTTGTTATTTTCTCAGATCTCATGGTCCCCATAGATATGGGTTTAGGGCCAAGACTAAGGTTTATAGTTTGGTAACAGAATCTACTGACCAAGACAGGGATTGGAAAAGGAGATTTTTCTATGTAAGGAGGGACAGCTTGCAAGGAGTGGATGGCTTCTTTTCGATTTGGAAACAAGATGGTAGGGCCTACTTCTTCAAGTGGTAATTTTCTTTTGATTTGCTCTTTATACTTACTTTATCATACCCCTGTTTTGTAGTTGGTAGGCTTGATGACTTATTCCCAAAACGAGATGACACTTTGAGGAATGTTGAAGCTGTTTGTTTAGAACCTGCTGATAAGAGAAAGTTTGTGTGTCCCGGAGTTTTTGGCAAGGTTGAAAGTGCCAAAGAAGAAGTTGCGCAAACTATGTCATCTGGTAAGACCCTCTTACCTGCAAAGTAGTTATTTGAAATAGCTCATACTCACAATATATTAATAAAATTGTTTTTGTCACAGCTACTCAGTCTGATAACCCTTTTGGCGCGAGCAGCCTGTTAGCGAGGTTCAAGAAGCCCAAGGTTGAAGAGGTCAAACAAGCTGTTGGCTCGTCAAAGCCCAAGTAGTTTATTGGTGACCAGATTTTGTTTAAGAAGAGGAAGGCAGAAGTTGTGAATGTGGAGGACTCCGATTCCATAGTAGCAGGGTTATTGACTAAGGTATGAGTATTTAAATAAAAATTTTTGGGAGTTTGTAATTATGAAGTAATAATATATCTTGTATTTCGATAGATTCAGGATGCCTCTAGCATGTTGGCCAAAGAAGTTGAATTATGGAAGATAAAAGTTGCTGAGATCAAAGCTGAGAATGGTAAGATTTTAAAGGAAAAAGATGTTGTAATTAAGAGTAGGGAAAATAAGATTAAGGACTTGGAGATGGAGATTGTGGGTTTAAAGGCTGAGCTGGATGATGTTGACAAGAAGAAGATGGAGGAATTACACATGCAGAAGGAATACTATGTTAAAGAAGCTGGGCGCACACTCTTTGAAGCCAGGATCCAGATGATAGAAGAGTATCTTGCTGGCAAGGCAGTCGAATGAACCTAGAAGAGGAAAGGGCTTCTTTGAGAGGAATTGATGGGCCCACATTTCAAGCCGGTGAAGTGAGCTCCAAGCTTCAAGATGTTTATCATGTGGATCAGGCTGAAGAGAAGGCTGACAAGGACCCAGATGTCGAAGGTAAGTAACCCCACTATCTGCAAGATGTTAGCACCATAAACAATTTCTTTCTCTGTTTTTATGGTCTTTGTTTTAAAATAGAGGGGGTGTCCTCTAAGACAATTAGTATCTTCTTAGGATGTAATGGTGTTTTTGTTATTTCAGACATGTTTCTAGTTTATATGCGGACTACTCATGCTTGGTGATAGCATGGGTTTAGGCTTTTCTGGATATTTTATGTTTTAAAATAGCTTGGTTAGTTGAACTATTGGTGCAATGGTTATGTAAATGTTAAAGTGATGCTAAGATTTGCATCAAAAAGTGTTCTTAGAAAAGTAGCATTTTAGGAAAGAACATTAGTATTGTTCTAACGTTTAAAAATTGGAAGATGTTTAAACTCTTTGTCTTTGGTAACATGTTAATGCTACAACCAATTGTAAACGACTTGAGTTCACAAGTTGTTTAAGTGCAAGAAGGAAATCAGTACGTAATAATTAATTACGGTGGCCATCTTCCTACTTAAACAAATGCGAAAACGTGCGCACGGGCGAAGGTGTATGAACCTTAAACTTATGAAAGATGCATAATCTTTTAACCTTTGAAAGGTGAAAACCTTTACAACTTGAGTGCAAAGTTCTAGGAAAAGATGCATAAAATTCAGCATTAAAATACCTACTTGTTTATTTGAACTACTCAACTTCATCCAGCATTTTGCGAACAGGTTAACGACCTTCATATTCAAGTTGTTAACATATTGAACACGTTGACCATGTTGCCCTAAGTCGAAGTTTTGAGTATCCTTGCAAAACAAACATATGTTAGGGGTGGGTGTTAGCTTAGCTAACACCCCTCCGATGCTTAAGTTAGTAAGTGTTCAAAAAAAAGAAAATAAATAAATTAAAATAATAGATTTGAAATAAAGCTTAATTAAATCATACCTGATCTTTGGAATTGAATGAACAAGCTACAACTTACATATATATGCTTTAAGATGGATTGCATTCCAGCTTTCTTGGTATTCTGGAACCATCCAAGGTAGAGAGCCAATATGCACCTTACCAGTTTCTGCATCAACTAGATAGGGACCTTCACACTTGGCCGTAAGTTTGCCAGCATTCAGCTCCCTTGTGTTTTGGAAAACTTTTCTGAGCACCATGTCTCCAACCTGGAATCTTCTAACACGGACATTCTTGTTGTAGGACTTAGCAATTCTCTGCTGATATGCCGCCATCCTGATCTTGGCTAAGTCTCTTAGTTCATCAATAGTATCAAGATCTTCTGCAAGTATAATCTGGTTGTCCTCTGGAGTTATTAAGCCATATCTGCTGTTGGGATAGAGAATTCAGCCGAATTACAGCTTCAGTTCCATAGACCAAGAGAAGGGGTCTGGCCAGTTGCATTCTTAGGGGTTGTCCTATCTGCCCATAATACAAGCGGCAACTCTTCAGCCCATCTTCCTTTCTTTTGATCAAGACATTTTTTCAGGTTGTTCACGATCAACTTGTTGCTTGATTCTGCTTGACCATTGGCTTGAGGATGTACTGGTGTAGAAGTAATCAACTTGATTCCCCATCTTGTACAGAAATCTTGCGTCTTCTTGCTAAACGAACTGGGACCATCATCACAAATAATTTCGGATGGGACTCCAAACCTGCTGATGATGTTTCTCTTCAAGAATGAGATCACTTCTTTATCTCTAACTTGAACAAAAGCTTCCGCTTCTATCCATTTTGAGAAGTAATCAGTCATGGCCAACATGAACACTTTGCCCCCTGGTGCCTTGGGAAATTTCCCAACAATGTCCATTCCCTACTGCATGAAAGGCCAATGTGATAATATAGGGTGAAGAGGTTCGGCAGGTTGGTGCAAGATGTTGCTATGTCTTTGACAAGCATCACATTTCTGAGCATAACTGATGGCATCCTGACGCATAGTTGGCCAATAGTATCCAGTTCTCAATGCTTTAGAAGATAGATCTCATGTACAAACCTGTAAATGACTTACGAAATAGTACATTATCAATTAATACAAATCTTGATACCTTCATCCTGAAAGCTTTCGTATTTTTGACATCTTGTGGCACTGTTCCCTCCTGCAAATATTTTATTATGGGCAGTGTCCAAGATGTCTCTTTTGTCGAGGGTCTAACCGATGCATCTGGTTGATCATCAACTTGGTTCGTCTCAGTCTGGTCAATCTCAGGATGTAGGATGTTTTATAGGTATGGCATTATTCAACATGCTACTGCAACTTGATCCCAAATTGGCTAGTGCGTCAGCCTCAGCATTCTCATCCCTTGGAATTTGTTGGAAAGTAAATTCTGCAAATTGTTCATCCAAGGACTTAACATGTTGTAGGTAAGTCAACATCCTGCTATGCTTCACTGTATAAGACCATTGAAATGGTTAACAATAACAAGGAATCACTATAAACATTGAGATATTTAACATTTAAACTTAAAGCAGTAACCAAACCCATGATGAGGGCTTTATATTCAGCCTCATTATTTGTAGCTTGGAACTCACAAGCTACAGCTTGAGGGATCAACTCCCCATGGGGGGATCTCAAGACAATGCCCAAGCCTGTGCCTCTTGCATTTGATGCTCCATCTGTATAAAGCGTCCAAAATCTAGGAGAGTCTGAACCTTCAAGTTGTTGGACTTTGAGTTCAACTTCAGGTTGAAGGTCAGGGCTGAAGTCTGCCACGAAGTCGGCCAAGGCTTGTGACTTGATTGCAGTCCTTTGCCTCATAGTGGATATCATATGTACTAAGTTGATCAGACCATTTTTCCATCCTGCCTGACATCTCGGGTTTTTCTTATCACGTTCCTGATAGGATAGTTAGTCCTCACAATAATATGATGAACTTCAAAATAATGGCGCAATTTAATTGAAGCAGTTATTAAAGCAAGAACAAGTTTCTCGAGATGGGAATACCTAGTTTCAGTATCTAATAGGGACTTACTTACATAATAGACAGGAAGTTGTGTACCACCTTGTCCCTTGCCAAGACCGCGCTGACTGCATTTTCTAATACTGAGAGGTACAGGTGCAAAGCTTCACCAGTTTCTGGTTTGGAAAGTAGAGGAGGAGTTGCAAAATAATCTTTAAGCTGGTTGAAGGCTGCTTCGTGTTCTTTTGTACACTGAATGATTTGTTCTTCCTTAACACATCGTAGAACAACCTGCACTTGTCGGATGATTTGAGATGAACCTGGTCAGGGCCGCCACCTTGCCTGTGAGCTTTTGTACTTCTTTAATATTCCTTGGAGACTTCAAGTTGATAATTGCTGTTATCTCTTCAGTACTTGCTTCTATGCCTCTTTTGGTTACCATGTAGCCCAAGAATTTCCCAGCCTTAACACCGAAGTTGCATTTTGATGGGTTCAGCTTCATGTTGAATGCTTCCAGGATGTCAAAAGCTTCTTTCAGATCTCGTGCATGATCTTCAATACACTTAGACTTCACCACCATGTCGTCAATGTATACTTCCATAGTTTCCCAAGCTGGTTCTTGAACATCATGTTGACTAGTCTTTGGTAGGTTGCCCCTGCATTCCTTAACCCAAAAGGCATGACAATGAAGCAATATATACCATATGGAGTGATGAATGCCGTATCTTCCTGGTCTGAGGTTTCCATCTGAATCTGCTGAAATCCTGAATAAGCATCCATAAAGGTTAAGACCTCATGGCCGGCTGTTGCATCAACTAGGGCGTCAATGTGAGGCAAAGGAAACGGATCTTTAGGGCACGCCTTATTCAAGTCCGTGAAGTCCACACAGACTCGCCACTTCCCATTCTTCTTTTCTACAACCACCACGTTGGCCAACCATCTTGGGTAATCAATTCTCTGATCATATTGGAGTTCAGCAACCTCTCTACCTCTTCTATAATGATCTGATGCGTTCATGAGCGAATTTCCTTCTTTTCTGGTGGACAGGTTTGGCATTTGGGTCAATGTTCAACTTGTGGGTGATGACATCCTTGCTGATCCCGGTCATATCTTCATGCTTCCAAGCAAAGCACTTCATCCTGCTTCTCAAAAACTCAATGATCTCTGCTTCTATTTCGGAGGTAAATCTGCGCCTATAAGAACTTTGACATCGGGATTGGAGGAATCCAGTTGCACCTCCTTAATATCAAACTCTGTAGCTTCAAGTACATCCCGTGCCTTTCTCTGTAATTGCTATGCTTGCCTAGGACTGCTTGCTGCTTTCATGGACACCTTGTAACATTCTTTAGCAGTCTGCTGATCTCCGGACACCTTGACTACCCCCCAAGTGTTGGCAACTTGAGACACTGATGGTAAGTTGAAGGGACAGCTTTCACATTATGAATCCAGGGTCTACCCAGGATGATGTTATAAGAAGACTGACATTCTATCACGCAAAACTTCTCCATAGAGTTAATCCCTTCCACATAGACTGGGAAAGTGATCTCCCCAAAGGTATGCTTCGTCTCTCCACTGAATCCAACCAAGACAGATGACTCTTAGTTACATTCTCAAGTGGGATCCCCATTCCTTTCAGGCCATCAGTCGTTACTATGTTAACTGAACTTCCATTATCAATCAGGATGCGCCTCACCAAACAGTTTGCAACTTGTAGGCTTACAACCAAAGCATCGTGATGTGGATCCTGGATGGTAGCCTTGTCATCTTCATCGACAGAGATTTCTAGTCCCCCATTCTTTATGGCTGATCTTGAGGGTAAATAGGATCTGTCCTCCTTTGCTTCTGCAGCATGACGCTTGGCTGCTGAATAGGTGGTACCACATATGTCTGAGCCTCCACTGATCATGTTGACCACTCTGGTTGGAGGTGGATGAGGCGGTGGATTCTCAGTTTGCTTCTCCTGGTCGCCCGTATGATCTTCAGTACGTCCACGCCTTCTACCAAGGAGCTCTTTGAGGAGACCCTTGGACAACAAGTGGCTGATCTCCTTCCTGAGTGTGATACAATTTTCAGTAGTGTGCCCAAAATCTTCATGATAAGCGCACCACTTGGATTTGTCTTTCCAAATTGAAGGCTTGTCTGCTTTCTTGGGCCATCTTACTTTTTCACCCAGATTGTCCATGGCATTGATCAACCCTGCAATATCAACAGAGAAACAATAGTCATCAATTCTAGGATAGGACGAATAATCATCTTCATTATTATCATCAACAACAAGAACTTTAGAAGAGTCATTTTTAGAGTAGGTTTGCCCCTATTAGATCTGGCATGAGATGTTTCCATCTTGCCACCAGAATGGGGTGAGTCAGTTCTGCCAGTGGAGGGCCCTGAGGTTGCATTCTTCTTGTTTGACTTGTCTTGAAGCAACTTGTCCTCTTCTATCCTGATGAACTTGGAGGCTCTGGTCCTAATCTCGTCCAACCTTCTGCATGGTGTCATTACTAGATCATCGTAATAAGGAGAGTCCTTCTTAAGTCCCATCCTGAATGCTTCAATTGCTGTTATAGTGTCCAGGTTGGGGATATTCACCGCCTCTCTGTTGAACCTGCTCAGGTAGTCTTTAAGTGTCTCGTCAGGTTGCTGGATCACCCTGTAAAGGTCACTGGTCAGTTTTTCAAATACCCTGTTGCATGAAAACTGATTAGTGAACAGGTTGATAAGTTGAGAATATGATCCAATGGAACCCAATGGCTGACTAATAAGCATCCTCTTAAGCTGCTCCCGTAAGAGTCGAACCAAAACCCCTGCAAAAGCAAGCTTCCTTATACTGAGGTGGAATATGGACGACATCCATCTTTTCCTAATATAATGCAACATGTTCGGCTGTCCGTAGTCCCATCATATGCTTCATGTGGGGTAGACTGAACTTCTTCGGTATGACCACGTTGGTTATGGCTGGAGCGAAGCGAGACTCATTGTAGCATGTTGGAGATGCCTGGTTGTGTGGCATAGTCATCCCTGGTACACTCATGACTAATTCTTTCAGCTCCTGCATTTGACGGCTTAGCTGGCTACCTGCAACATTGTTAGTAGTAGCAAATTGACAATTATTAAGATAATCAAATTCAAATTGAGGGTTAAGACTCCCTGTCTCCACTGAAGTAGGAGTTACGAGTGTAGTTGAGGCAGGAGTAATAGTCTCAGGAATGACTATCGTGTTGTTGGTGGTCAGGTTGGTTGTCGGCGTGAATCCAGCAAGTCCAGATGATCCAGCAACATTGCTCCCAAAGGTAAGCAACATTGCTCCCAAAGGTAAGCCATCTGGGTTGATATGGAGAGTACAGGCTGGAAGGTGCATCTGGTGCAATGGATTGGAAGAGCTAGGCAAGCCAGTCTGTTGTACTGCCGAACGCCCCACCTTGAAGAGAGGTCACCTCACGCTGTAATCTGGAAACTTGATTCATTAGCATGGTGGAAGTTATCATTTTGAACTTGAATCTGTTCCTCACTTCCCGCAGCATGGAAGTCAGGTTGGAGGCTATGTCAATAGGAGTCTCTTGATTTGCGGCAGTGGATAATCCATCCTGACTCTGGATCGTTGACGAAGCTGGGATTATTTCCACCGTCGACCTCAAACCAACTGAAGACATAGCCGAGGACATAGCAGTCGACATCTCAGATTCCTTAAACAATTATAAGACCAAAGTTTCCCACGGACGGCGCCAAATTGTTTGGTCAAATTTCTCAATTTAACTTTAAATAAGATAATTGGGCACAATGGAATGTAATCGT
>JAOWBW010003181.1:0-38652 GCA_026119855.1 Campanula takesimana | reverse complement strand
TTTTGTGCGGCGAGATCATTGTCTCTAGGGCTTCCTCGTTACATCTTTGTGCAACTTATCAATTCTTTCGTTTTAATTCAATCGTCCCTCCTTTATTTTTTGATTTCAACTAAGATCATACTCTATTGTTTTTTCTACAAAACAGTTTGGCGCCCACCGGGGCCTTTGTTTTGTAAATCTATTGAATTGTTATTAATTCGAAATGGCTACTCAACCTATGATCTCCAGCGTTGGTAAGTCAACCAGTCCTGTTACCGGCGTTAACACCTCATCTGGGGCAATATTCCAAAGACTTCAGCTTCAGCCGTTCTTCCCGGCGGATTGCCACCTCCTCCACCTTTGGGATCAGGCAAGAAGCAACCATCTTCTAGCGCAGATCCTGAGCTGAAAAGCATGTTGATCCAGATGAAGCACCAGCTAGATCAGCAGGGCAAAGCACATCTTTGATAGCCGAAGCTGTGGTGAAGATGCAAAAGGAGCAGCAGGCATTATCTGAGAGGGTGGATTCAGTATCTCCCATTCATCCCAGGATCCTTGATTTTGGCGCTGTTTCCTCGATATTCAATGAATTTATACCAATGAGTTCAACAGCGAAACAAAAGGCCTCATCTTCAATGGGAGTCACATCTTCTATGAAGTCAACATCTGTAGCTCCACAATCTTTGATCTTACAGGAGAGGGAAACACTTACACGTCCCCTACGCTCAATGTGTCAAGTGCATCTCAAGATGGACCCATCTTCACTAGCAGCACGATCATTACATCTTCAGCCGGCAATACTCAACCGTTTGTAACTTTAATTTTGCGAATTCTTTTGATAATATTGCTCGTACCACTAATCCTTTTGCAGGTATTACATAGCAAATCAGCTCCAAGAACTGAGAGACTTGTAATGATGTACCTGGTGTCACTCCGCCTATTCAGCAAGTCTCTCCAACATGTTTACAATCAGTCACGCTTCATCCCAGCTATTGCTCAAATTGACATCCCTAAAGGCTTCAACATCCCAAGTATGAAGTTGTATGATGGAAGCAGCGATCCTGAAGAGCACATTGCCCATTATCAGGAGAAGATGGAGATCGTCAGAGTACCTTTGCAGTATAGGGAGCTTGCCTTTGCAAAGGGTTTGGCTCAACATTTGTTGGACCTGCATTGAAGTGGCTGATCCGTCAACCACCAGGATCTATTGGTTCGTTTGCCCAACTTGTCAACATGTTCAACAATCAGTTCTCCTGTAGCAGACAATTCGAGAAGCTCACTAGTGATCTTTACCGCATCGTTCAACAACCCAATGAGGCCTTGAAAGATTACGTCAACCGCTTCAACAAGGAAGTCTTGGAGATACCCAGTTCTTGATATGGCCACGGCAACAGAAGCATTTAGAATGGGTCTGAAGAAAGATTCCCGTTCTATGAGGGAATTGGTGATGAATCCCTGCAAGAAGATGGAAGATGTGCGCAACAGGCTTTAAGATTCATCAGACTTGAAGAGGACAAGGTGCAACAGTCAAAGATCTCCGGGAAAGCTTCAACTTATGACCATCCGACAGGAAGATTGAGTCATCTCACCAGAGGCAGCACAGATCCAGACCCTATCACATAAATGATTCTGATATGATCAATTCTGTGGAAGATGAAGATCAAGATGATACTCTATGTCCTAAAATAAATTATTATTGTTTTTTCTGTTGATGTTGCAGGAATCTTGTGTGCAATGAACAATCTTGGGGACAAAGCAAGATGGCCCAGGAAGAACGACAAACCTTCAGGATGGAAAGATAAGTCTAAGTGGTGTGCTTACCATGAAGACTTTGGACATCTTACTGAAGATTGCATCGCCTTGAGGAAGGAGCTGAGCTACCTGCTTTCCAAGGCTATCTTAAAGAATCCTCAGTCACAGGAAGAACAAAGCAGAAAACAGGAAGCTGTCCCTGAGAAACCACTTTCTCTCCTCCACCAGTAACTAAGGTAATCAATATGATTAGTGGTGGTTCTGATATTTGTGGTACTTCTTATTCTGCAGCTAAGCGACATGCCAAGGGCTCCAAGGATGAAAGGCCTGGAAATCAAAAGAAGATTGCAAAGTCAACCTCTCAAGATGTCATCATCTTCGAAGAAGAAGATCGGGAGAATGTTCTAGATCCTCATCATGATGCATCCTATTCTATCCCCTTGGCCCTTCATGACTTGGGGAATGGACATTGTTGGAACTACCTAAAGCCCCTGGAGGAAAGGTGTTTTTGTTAGCAATGACATATTATTTTTCAAAGTGGATTGAAGCTAAGCTTACGTTCAAGTTCGTGATAAGGAGGTCATATCATTCATAAAGAAGAATATCTTCAGCAGGTTTGGTATACCTTCCGAGATAATATGTGATAATGGTTCTCAATTTATCAGCAAGAAGACCCAAGATTTTCTCACAAGGTGGGGAGTCAAAATGGTCACATCTTCACCGGTGCATCCCCAAGCAACGGACAGGCTGAATCTAGCAACAAGATCATTATTTCCAACCTAAAGAAGAGATTAAATCAAAAGAAGGGAAAATGGGTTGAAGAATTGCCTTTTGTCCTATGGGCTGATAGAACAACACCCAAGAATGCAACGGGCCAGACTCCTTACTCTCTAGTTTTCGGATCAGAAGCGGTCATTCCTGCTGAAGTCGTCGTCCCCTCGGCAAGATATGGATTATTATCTCCTGAGCAAATAGCATTATCTTGACCCAAGATCTTGACACCATTGACGAAATAAGAGATATGGCGAGAATCAGGATGGCGGCATACCAGCAAAGGGTTGCTAGATCTTACAACAAGAATGTCAGATTAAGAAAGTTCCAGGTTGGTGACTTGGTGCTAAGAAAGGTCCATCAGAATACAAGGGAGCTCAATGCTGGCAAGTTGGCACCAAAATGGGAAGGACCTTATTTAATAGAGGCAGACGCAGGAAAGGGGGCATATTGGTTGTCAACCTTGGAACGTATAAGAATCCCAAGATCTTGGAATGCTATCCACCTTAAAGCATACTTCATGTAAGTTTCGAATTATCATTCAAATTCAGGAAGACAGGTACGCTTTTAATACAAAGTCTTTCAATTATTTCTTTTTAATTTATATTTATCAAACTATTACTGACTTAGGCATCGGAGGGGTGCTAGCTAAGCTAACACCCAATCCTAACATGTTTCTGTCTTGAAAGAAACTTAGGACAACCACTCTGATATACGTACCACTTAATGACAAAGATATCAGCATCTTCTCAAGCTGTTAACATCTTAAGGTAATGACTCAGGTATGTTTTAACCTTAAATTAATTCCCTTATTATTTACTTCAAAATTATGTATACAAAGTTTATTCTTATTAACGGAAACAATATAATTCAGAGATGTTGGGTGATTAACATATTTTGGTTTTTCAAGAAAGTAACATCTATTTTTCGGAAATTTTAAATAAAAACAACAAACATGAGACTGGCCATCTCATCTTCAGTTCAAGGTACTTAATCCCTTCAAAAGGTTTAAAGAAATTAACTTTCTTTCGTTTTAAATTAAGGTTGATACACCTTCGCCTGGAGCGCAAGATTTCGATAATAATTAAGGTGAGGAATGGGCACGTATGTTTATATGTACGCACCCCCATTTCCACTTAATTAAATATTGAACTTAAGATATTTTCAAATGGTTATGGCATGTTCATGTCATCTAAAAGTCAAAAGGTTTTTGATATTTTCATATCAAACATAATATTATAAAGGTCGTAACACCTTACGCAAGATTATTACAACTTGAACTACATAGTACTAACCAACAAAAAGAAAAACTACCCTACCTAGTCAGAGATTGATTACCAAACCATCTTCCTAAACTTGCATAATATTGGTCCAACCCAACATCTGAAAACCTAAAACTACTTGTCCTTGACCCTTATGGGCCATTACATCCAAATACCAAAGAAGTTCAGAAAAACAGAAATTGTCTTACAACTTTTCGGGACGCAGCCCATCAAAACCCATTGTTTAAAAAACCAAACATTGTTCAAACTTACCTTCAGGCATTCACCTTATCTTGACCATCTTCCTTACCTTCTATCACTGGAACCGCAGCACTGGAAGAAGCCTCACCAACTTCAACTGCCTCACCATTAAGCCTCTTCAGGATGGTCTTCTCTTTTTCCAAGTCCCAAGCCTCATGTTTACCTTCATGGAATTCTTGGATCATTCTGATCTTGATTTCTACCATTCTCTTAGCTGCAGACTTGGTAAGAGCACTTTTTATCTCTTCAACTTCAAGAATATTAGCATCCTGAATCGATGAGATTCCTTGCTTCAGATCAGCAATTTCTCCGGAAAGGTCAGCCATTTTATTCTCATAAACTTTTTTCTCTTTCTCCCAACTCTCCTTATCTTCTTTAGCTTCTCTTTTCACACGAAATAGTTCACTCTTTAATTTCTTGTTGGCATCTCCCAAAGCCTCAACTTGTGTTTCTACACTCCCAAAAGCCTGCGTAAGTGCAAAAGATAAGTTAAAGTTTGTACTGATAAAGCTTATGACTCAAAAAAAACAAAAATGTACCTATACTCACACTTGAAGCAAGAGCCAAGAACTTCTTCTTGATCCCATCCACAGACAAATTACCAAAAGCTTCATTTCAACAATCTCCTTCCCCTCATCAATTGCTTTCCTCTTCTTTAGTCTTGAACTGACAGTAGCAACATCTTGGATCTCCGTCTTTGGAACAACGGGAGGTTTATCCACTGGATTGCTTGAGAGATGTCCAAGGAAGTTATCCAGGTCGTCAAAAGAAATTTCCATAGTTGGCTTTGAAACTACACAACAAAAGTAGAAATTCGTAAACATATGCAAGGCAGAAGTTTAAATTAAAATTTTTAATTTATACCTGTAGACATGTTATCCTCCTCAGTAGAGCCAATGATTTCTCTGTTCCTGAAACTCCTATCCTCCTCGGAAAGGCGGAAAAACGAAGCAATCTTGGATTCCGAATCAACCTTAGGAGGAAAAAGTTCTTCCCACTTGATATCTGCAATAAATGGAAAAATCAACAAGTATGAAGATGCAACAAACTCAAAAGACAAATATTTTACAAAATTTACCTCCCCTGTTCCACTCTTTGACCAAATTTTCACCACCTTCCAGTGAAGCACTCTCAACAAAGAAAAATTTTCCTTTCCACCCTCTATCACTCACAGATGCTTTGGGGACCATTAAACCCTTTTTTGGCTTTTCTTAAAAAACAAACCTTTTTGACCCAAAAGATTGTAGGTCATAGCAAATAGCCATTTCACTCAAACCTATATTTAAACCTTTCTCTCGATTCACTCTCAAGATAACATCAAAAACTCTCCAAGTCATGGGCATCATTTGAACAAATGGCGGTTGGGTTTTTTCAAAAAACTCAGAAACCAAAGGGGGAAAGGGAAAAGCAAACCCTAGAGCAAAGGGATACTCGTAAAAGCAAATCCAAGACTCAGAAACAGAATCGGCTCTTAGGACACATCAAAAGGTCGGAAAATAGTTTGATTAGGGAAACATTTGCGAGCTTGCAGGGCTGAAATCAAAATATTATTGAAAATACATATCTCGTCATCAGGTCTAGCAAGTAAACCCTCAGAGACAAAGACATTAGGATCGTCAGGAAGGATTTTCGAACTACCCATGTGAGAAGATTTTAATGTCTTCTTCATTTTTTCGATTGAGAGATTTTTGCAGAAAAGGAAAACTTGAGAAGAAGAAAGAAAGAAAAGAAATACCTTGATTCCACCGTCTGAAGATTATGAGTAGGAGGGAGGTAGTTTAGTGGGATTTTATGATCCTAAGAGTCCTTAGGATTCTAGACCCCTCTTCTCCCAAGACACAATTGAATGATGCATTGGGTCGGAATTGCCGGTTAATTAACCGTCCCATCACAGCACGTCTTTTCAGAAACTTATCTTCTCCTTATATTACTAAGACAAGTTTGGGGGCAATTGTTGTGGATAAAAATTCAAGTTGTCTCCATCTTCGTTCTCCTTCAAGATTGTGATATCTTGAGCAACAGGTATATTTAAAATTATTAATTATATCCTATTTAATTAATTAATATTTGCAGGTGTTCAAAATCATATAGCACATGTGGATAAGTTACTCAACAACCCTCAATGGCATCATTGACCACGTCTCCTCTCCTTGAAGATAGAATCCGAGATTATAGGAGAGTTAGTTAGTGGTATATCGTCAAGATGGAGACATCTTGATCAAGATGCAGACGTCTTCACCTCTGGCAGAGTTCTCTACAAGAAGACCAAGTCAAAGAGATAGATTCCGGGTTTTTAGGATAGTTTGTTATCTCAATTGTTTAGGACTCTTGTTATCTTATTTTCTTGTATAAATAGAGTCTTGGAGGTACATAAACACACACGCACTCACCTTCTGTAAACCTCCATAGCTCGAAAACATAAAAGATCAATACAAACGTTTGGGAAGGAAGGTGCTCTTAATCACCTCCCGAGGTTTTGTGCCGGCGAGATCATTGTCTCTAGGGCTTTCCTCGTTACATATTTGTGCAACTTATCAATTCTTTAGTTTTAATTCCAATCGTCCCTCCTTTATTTTTTGATTTCAACTAAGATCATACTCTATTGTTTTTTCTACCAAAACAGCTTCCTACCAAAGAGCCGTGACAGACTTGTTCCACGATATGATTCACAAAGAAATCGAGGTCTATGTGGACGACATGATCATTCACTCCAAAGGAACCGATGGTCAACACCTAATCGATCTCCGCAAGTTCTTCGAAAGGCTTCGTCAACACAAGATGAGGCTCAACCCTGCAAAGTGCACATTCGGGGTTATCCGAGGCAAAGTTCTTGGTTATATGGTCACTGAAAGAGGAATCGAAGTAGACCCTCCAAAATCAAGGCAATCATTGACATGCCTCCTCCAAAGACGCAGAAAGAGATTAAAGGTTTCATGGGAAGACTACAATACATCAGTCGGTTTGTGCACCAACTCACTTCCATGTGCGAGCCAATCTTCAAGCTACTCAAGAAGAATGTGGCTCTAGAATGGACCAACGCGTGCCAAGAAGCCTTCGATCAAGTAAAGCATTACTTGACGTGCCCTCCTGTTCTAGTTCCGCCGCACAAGGAGAAACCTCTGTTGCTTTATCTCACTGTCAATGATGAAGCCCTAGGGGCTATGTTAGCACAAGAGCAACGAGAGTCCACAAAGGAGAACGCCATTTATTTTGTCAGTCGCCGATTCCAAGGAGGCGAAAAGAACTACTCTGTCTTAGAGAAGTCGTGTGCAGCATTGGTTTGGGTCACTCAAAAGCTCAAACACTATATGGAATCTTTTCCGATCAAGCTAGTAGCAAAGGTGGACCCGCTCCGCTACATCTTCGAGAAGCCTTTCATGTAAACAAGAATAGCCAAATGGTACTTCATGCTCGCCGGCTATGATATCACTTACGTCACACTAAAATCCGTCAGGGGAAAGTGTTCAGTGACCAGCTTGCCGAATTCCCGTGTGACGAAGTGAAGGGGGAAGGTACAGTTCCCCGACGAGCAGTTAATTTGTACTGCAACCGAGGAAGACAAGTGGCAACTTTTTTTCGATGGCGCCGCCAATAAACACGGTTTTGGTATAGGGGTATTGCTTGTCGATCCAAAAGACATCTACACTCCCATTGCCATACGCCTGGAATTCGAAGCTACCAACAACATTGCCGAGTACGAAGCATGCATAGCAGGGCTCGAAGCAGCTCTCGAAAGAAACGTCACGAAACTAGAAGTGTTCGGCGACTCTTTGCTCCTTATCAATCAGCAATCGGGTAAATGGCGAACCCAAGACCCGACTCTCCAACAATATGGTCAGCACCTTGAAGAACTGGTTGAACAATTCCAAGAGATCACTTTCAACTACCTGCCAAGGGATAAGAATCGCTTCGCCGATGCACTGGCCACTATAGCTTCATTAGTTGAAATGCCCAAAGGGAAAATGGTGAAGCCTTTCAAAATTGCTCGAAAGAACAGTCCGGCATATTGCATGAGTATCGAGATCAACGAGGTTCAAACAAACTCTCCGTGGTATTCGGATATCATGAACTTCCTCAAAGACGGCACTTATCCCGAGAACATCAATAAGAAGTCTCAAGCAGCTCTGCAAAGGTTAGCCTCTCGGTACGTACTGATTGGGGACCGAGTCTATAAAAGGCACCACGACGGGATCAATCTCCTATGCGCCAATGAGACCGAAGCTCAAGAGATAATGTGTGAAGTGCACGAAGGAGAATGTGGACCCCACATGAATGGGTTTATGCTAGTCAAGAAGATACTTCGCATTGGTTACTATTGGAGCACTATGGAACGAGACTGTATCGAGAAAGTCAAAAGGTGTGCCAAGTGCCAATTCCACGCTAATCTGCAACATGCTCCACCCTCACAACTTTACAACATGGTCACACCTTGGCCTTTCTCTTGTTGGGGGATAGACATCATCGGTAAAGTTCATCCTGCCGGAAGCAATGGGCAGTCATTCGTCCTAGTGGCAGTCGACTACTTCACAAAGTGGGTCGAAGCACAAGCCTATCGGACCCTCAACACCAAGAAAGTGGCCGAATTTTTAAAGATTAATATCATGTGCCGATACGGCGTGCCTCATGAAATCATTTCCGACAACGGCTCTCACTTTGAGAAGGAAATGGATGCACTTTTGGTAGAATACAAGATCACCAAGCACAAGTCATCTCCTTACCGGCCCCAAGCAAATGGCGCAGTCGAAGCAGCAAATAAGACCATCGAGACCATCGTCAAGAAAATGGCCTCAACAGGAAGGGATTGGCCCGAGAAGCTACCATTAGCATTGTGGGGCTACCGCACATCAATACGATCCGCAACAGGAGAAACTCCTTATGCATTGGTCTATGGTTCAGAAGCCGTACTCCCTATCGAACTTGAAGTCCCATCTCTACGGGTCCTCCTCGAGAATCAAGTCAACGAGGTCGACTGGATGCAAAGTCGATATGAACAACTAGCCTTGCTCGACGAGAAAAGGTTAAGAGCACTCGAACGCACGAGGGCATATCAGCAAAGGATGGCGAAAGCTTTCAACAAAAAAGTGAAGCCTCGAAACATCAATGTGGGAGATTTGGTCTTAAGACAACATCCTCCTAATGCCATGAATCCCCTGGGGAAATGGGGACCCCGATGGATCGGTCCGTACGTGGTCAAAAAGATACTAAGCGGTGGTGCAGTCCGGCTCATGGATTTAGATGGTGACCAGCTGCCAAAGGAGGTCAACCTCGACAAGCTCAAGAGGTTCTACGCTTAATAAACAAAGACCATTAAAAAAAAAAAAAAAAAAAAAAATCGCTCGCTAGGTTGAAAACCCGCAAGGGCGGCCTAGGCAAAAATTAGAGCACGTGCAAAAAAGAAGCCCGCTAGATTGAAAACCCGAAAGGGCGGTCTAGGCAAAAAACAGGGTGCACAACAAAAAAAAAATAAAAAAAATAAAAAAATGGTCTTTGTTTGTTTGAACTACGAAGACCTGAGCCTCCCAACTGGAGGAACGTAGGCAACCTTCGGGTGCGGTCTAAAACATATCAAAAATACCCAATTCACTTCAAATAACAAAATGCAATTTTTATTCATTCAATGAATTATTCAAACCATTACAACGGATTTATTGAGCAACAAAAGACATCAAAACATTAAATCCTAAAACAAAGTGGTCTAATTGCAATCTCTTAGGGTACTAAGAAAAATCCAATTTTCTCTTAGCTTTCAAAGGACCACCCGATCGTCTCTCAATCCTTTTCTTCTTGGGTAACGAAGGAGCACTAATACGCACCGAAACCTTCTGTGTTGCAACACGTCTCCTAGCATAAAAGTCATCCAAAGGAGTACCGAAAGGGTCAGCGAGAATGTTACTCGAATCAGCAGCAGCCTCCCTATATCTCAAAGTGCTGCTAGGCTCAAAACCCTGTCCCAACAACTCGGCACGAAGCACATCAACCCAAGTGATGCCACGGTAAAGGGTGCCAAATAAATAGTCCAAGTAGCTCTCGGGAAGGAAGACACTCCCCCGATGCAGAGGAGCGAAAGCCCAACGATTGCGGTCATCTCCCCAAGCCGACTGAAGCTCACTCGAGAAGTCAGGACCCATGTAAGCAACTGGACGAAGCATTCCATCCCTCGGAAAAGGAATTGTCTGTTGGCGACCGAACTGCCGCAGAACCCGCTCTGGCTGGTAAAACGAAGAATCTCTCAAACCGGGTACAACCACGTGCTAAAAACCAAGAGTCCATTCCACAAAAGGACGAAGACCCCAAGAAGGAGGACACCACTCAATATCGACGGTCACCCTAGAGGCAAAGAATTTCTTCCAATCATCTTCAGATAAATCCCGGATCAATAACTTCCTCCTATGAACAGCAAAATGAGACAAATCACCATCCGGAGAATAAATTCTGAAGTGTTCTCGGAGCCATATGGTCAAGAGCAAAGGGCTTCCCCGACACATCTCGCCCGTCCTATGTAACTCATCAAGGCCGTGCAACGTCTCCCTTACAATAAGAGGGATTACACTAAATTGCTGCTCCTTAGCTTGCAAAATAATCTCAGCCAACTGCACGTCCGCAGTCCAGAAAGGTGTAACAAACAGTACTTCGCTGAAGAGACAAACGGCCATGGCATTTCTTTTGAAAGATTGAACCATCGGGTCCTCCGAGTGTAAACTGAAGAACATCGGCAACTCAGTTATGTCAATCACGGTACCATGCAACATCTTCCTCACATCCTCAATGGGGAGATTCACTAACCCAACCCAAGAGTCGATGGCACCACGGTGATATTTAGGGACGGCAATCCGACCGGCCAAAGGCATGCCAAGGATGGCCCCGAAATCGTCAACAGTCGGCACCATTTCATTAGCTGAAAGGTTGAAGGTATGGCTGTCGCAATCCCAGAAAGCCGCGGCAGCTCTCAACAAATCCCAATCCGGCTTCAACGTCCGCAAGGTGAAAAGAATTCGGAACCCGAAATCTTTAATGAAGGCCTTCTTGGGATGGGTCTTGAAAGAATACACAAAAGTGCCCAAGTCCTTTTCATACGCACTAACGACCTTGGCATCAAGGGCAAAAGAATTGGAAGCCATGGAAAATGTTGATCACAAGCGAAGTTAAGCAATAATATGATGTTCAAAAATGGCAGAAAGGAGCTGTGAGAATCAAGTAGTCGAACAGAAGATGATATTCTAGCTGTTGGGGGCTCTTTTGGTCAGCAAATGTCAAGCCCGGAATTCCACCTCCCAGACGCGCGCGCCACCCGCCAGCAGTCTGAAGTGCGCGCGCGTCCCAAGCCTACATAGGAAGGCGCGCGCCTCCCAGGTCTAAATCACTTCAAGAAAAGGGCCTTGTCAGAGATCTCCAGCCTAAATCAAGACACTGTCCCGATCCTCGGACACCCAGTTGGGCACACCTTTTTCTGGTCCGCCCTTAAGGCATGTCACAAATCGAAAGTAGGATAGAAACTCCCACTCAAAAGTAGGCTGTCCTCTTCAAAATTCCGAACTCCCTAAGTTCTGTCACGGGTGCCACACCCCCTCAAGAGTCAATCTCAACATTTCATCCCCAGCAGGAACATCTCTCTGGTCGCAGTCAACTGTGCCCGTACCCCACAATTCAAAAAAGTCAAGTGTGACTCCAAATGGCACGAGACTTCAAAGCAATATTTCGTCAAACGGATTCACTAACGGATTCGTCAACAAGGGTTCACCAACGGACTCATCCAAGGGATTCACTAACGGATTCATCAAACGGATTCACTAACGGATTCGTCAACAAGGGTTCACCAACGGACTCATCCAAGGGATTCACTAACGGATTCGTCAACAAGGGTTCACCAACGGACTCATCCAATGGATTCACTAACGGATTCATCAAACGGATTCACTAACGGATTCGCCAACGAGGGTTCACCAACGGACTCATCCAAGGGATTCACTAACGGATTCATCAAACGGATTCACTAACGGATTCGTCAACAAGGGTTCACCAACGGACTCATCCAAGGGATTCACTAACGGATTCATCAAACGGATTCACTAACGGATTCGTCAACAAGGGTTCACCAACGGACTCATCCAAGAGATTCACTAACGGATTCATCAAACGGATTCACTAACGGATTCGTCAACAGGGGTTCACCAATGGACTCATCCAAGGGATTCACTAACGGATTTGTCAACAAGGGTTCACCAACGGACTCATCCAAGGGATTCATTAACGGATTCATCAAAAGGTTCACTAACGGCCTCATTCAAAACATTCAGTCGGCAGGTTCACCTAATGGATCATGCCACCCCCTCTATCAACAAAAGCCGCTCACACAGGGAGCGCACCACTATCTCTCGCAATTTCAAATTCCTGCTTTCATCAAGTCTTTGCCTTTTCTTGGTGATGTCCTCGGCGGGTGTTTTTAACTTTCGTCGACGCGTTTTGCTTTGCAATCCACGTCGCCGAGGGGCTCTGAAGACACCCCGCCTTGGACCGCTCACCCCGATTGCACATTTGATTTTGTGTTTCTCCCCATTTTAATGGTTTCTCATTAGTTTCTGTCACTTCCGTTAAGTTCCTGACTGACTTCGTTAAGTCCAGGGACTAAACTGAATGACAGGGCTGACTTTCTAGTCCATTCTGTCAAAATTGCCTTCTCTGAGTCGCGCGCCTCCGACAGGAGGAGCCAGGCGCGCGCGCCTCCCACCCCCAAGGCAGGAAGCGCGCGCCTCTGGGCGTCAGTTACAGATTTCTGGCCAGGATTCCCTCCCTTGCTCAATTTACAAGATTTTGCCCGGGAAGGATTTCTTGGTGACTGAGTTATGGCACCAAAAACACCCCTCTTTCACCTATAAAAACCTCCCTTTACCTCCATTTTCAAGGATCGAAAACTAGACAAAAAAATCACTTTCTAAAGGTTCTCCAAGGATCTCATCAAGCAACACTTGAAGTTCTTCAAATTGTGGGTAAAAGTACATCTTTTCCTTTCTTTTCTACTTCATCTCCTCTCTCTCTCTCTTACTTTAATCAAATGTGCAATCACTCAAATCATTTTGGGACATGAATCTAATGATCACCTCATCTCATTGAGGTTGGTTAAGGAGTTATCTCCTACATTCCAAATCCTATTTTAAACCCCCTTTTTATGACTTAAAGAAGAAGAAGAAGAACATTTTCATTCATGTAGATTTTGATCAAGCAAGACCAACTTAAGCGAGATGGGTGTTTCGGTACTTCCCATCTCGTAACCTAATCCCCGAACCTCAAAACAAAGAATCTCTGTTTTCGTAATCAAACTTAGGCTACAATCAATAGGTTTTTCTTATGTTCCTCAAAACATAGGTGGCGACTCTAAAAACAAGTTAGACATCCTAGGATAATTCACCGCTCTAGCCAAGCTGTGGTTTCCCGGGGTATCTACACCAGGAATCTTGGCCACGCGGCCACCTCCTCCCTTGGCCAGGCGGCCATGGTTGCCTCAGATGATCTCAGCCGTCAGATCTCTCAGCCAGTTTACTATATAAAGGACTCCCTTGCCTCATAATTAAGGATCCGAATTCTGATCAAGTTTTAGCTACCTAAGTGACGAATTTGCTCTCAAAACAAGGCATTCAAGCATCCAAGAACATCCTTAAAGTTCCAAAGAAGATCCAAGATTAGTTCTTGCCAACATAGGTAAGTTTTCTAACTTTTTCTTAATGTTCTTGCCATGTTCTTGGTTTAGATCCATAATATTCATGTTCTTAACATGTTTATTCATATGTTCTTCATATCTTTCATATGTTCATAATATATTCTTCGCATGTTCTTCATGTTCTTAGATTAAAACCTTATTTATGCTAGATTAGGGTTGCGATCTTCATGATTAATATGTTATTTCATAGCCGATGATGATCTAGGGTTCATCAACCCGAACATGATCTAGGAACTACTTCTAAACCTTAATATTTAGGTAAAATCCCCCATCATTATGCATGATCCCGATTCTTCTACCTATTCTAAATTCTTCTCGAACTACGCTGACCTGAGCGTCTCGCATTAAGAGGAACGTAGGCAATCTTCGGATCCGGTCTCTAAACACCGCACACAACCTACACCGCATCATGATAGAAAGACCGATCATTCGGGCGATAGAAGTGATAAGCGCAGACTGTCCTTCTGCATCAGCAGTATCCGTGTTCACCACACACAAAGGTAGTTTCTCCGCTGTTTCCTTGACTGCCACCCCTTCATCATCCAACCCATCTAAAACAGCAAAAGTGTTACCACTGGTCGGAATCTGCTGCGGCTTCTGCGGCTGCTGCTGCTGAACCTTGGCCAATTCCTCAAGTTCCACTTTATCCTGCTCTAGTGAAATATTCTCCACCAGAACTATTGAACCCGATATCCCCCTGATTTGGGTGGAACAAACTCACCCTCTTCCACCCTGTTCATTCACTGATCATGGTTACCCAAAATCTTGATGGCCCCATATTCCAATCTAGAAGCTATAGCTCCTTTAGCTTGTCCCCCTTGGTTACCCGAACCTGTAACATTTTTACCCTTTTCGGCCTCAGTAAACTTACATTAAGAAATGAATGATAAATTAAAATGAAGTTTAGAATGTTGGAATGTAACCTTGACCAAACTTCAATAGTGAAGTGGCCTTTTGATTGTATTCCTTTTTCTGGAGATTGCATACACATTAGAAGAGATGAAAAATGAAGAAAGCCAATAAAGAGTTTTGATAAAGATAAATAAAAGAGTTTAGAAGGAGAAACTGGGCATTGTACCTTGGGCTTGAATGGGGAATAACCAATTTGTCTATAGTAACCACTCTTGAAAATGAACCTTTTAGTTTAAGAGAGTTTTTAAGCCAAGAATTCTTCCTCTCTTCCATGGTGTAATGAAGAGGTATTTATAGGTGTAGGGAGAGTGTTTGTGGTCACAAAGATGGTCTTTCCCCGGATCAAGCATATGAGTAATGGCCTTGGAGGTTACAAATCAGAAAAGGTGGGAAATTTGGCAAAATCTGAGATTCTGAAGGTGGGAAGCGCGCACGTCCCACCCCCCTATGGGAGGCGCACGCCTCTCACAAAGGAGGGCAAAGGCGCGCTCGTCCCATCTTCATAAAATCCATATTTTAGCCCAAAAGTTAACCCCGTTATGCAGTTAAGCCCCGAAACTAACGAAATTAGTCAGAAACATAACGAACACCTCGAAAGTCAACAAAACACAGTAGACAAAGACTTAAGGTTGACTTTGTCACTTAGTCAAGTCCAATACTAATGGAGTAAGTCAGGAACTTAACAGAAAGTACGAAAATTAACGAAAAGTAACAAAACTTAACAGAAAAGAGGAAGACAGAGAATGTGTATGCAATCGGGACATGAGAGGTCCAAGGCGGGTGTCTACACTAGGATATTTCTAAACCCTAGTCCCAAAACCTAGGAAAATTATGGTCTTTAACGCCAGTTTCTCTAAACCATAGCCTCATGCTTAGGATACGGTATTCTTCCAAACGCTTGTTCGATACCCTAGCCTTAAAATCTAAGAAATTCCCAATCATTAACCTCAACCTCTCCATGCCCTAGCACTAAGCCTAGGATACTGTAACACCCATCGAATTTCTTGTTAAATATTTGACATATTTGTTAAATACTTGAACTTGCATATTATGTGTTAGTTTTATTTGGGTTAAAGTTTTAACTGCTTTAAATAGTTAAGGTGATTAAATGTCTAGTTTTGACTTCTGGGTCATTTGTGAAAATTTGACTTTAGGGGTCTTTTTGTTAAAAGTGAAACTTGAGGGGCCTAAGTGTCATTTTTGAAACTTCCAAGTATATCAAGACTTGGGGTTGCCTGGGAAAGTCATTTTCCCCAAATTTCTTACGCATACTCCTTCTGTTCTAAAAAGCTAGGTTAGGGTTTCACCCTATTCTCGACTTCTCGAGTTTAATTATCCATCCGTTCTTGATTCCGATCCCGGATTAATATTCGTGGCGTTGAATAGAGCGTTCCAGGCCGAACAGAAATAAGTTTTGGTCAACTTGAATTTTGACTAGGTAAGTTATTAGCTCCCCCTTGCTTGTAATAACATGCATAAATGTTATTCTCAATACTTGTGATTGTTAATTTTGTGTTTGGGGTGATTTTTGTGGTACTTGTAATTGTGGGACAAAGGGAGTAAAATTCTACTGTAAAAGGGAATAACTAGAAATGAAAGTAATAGTTTTGGAACTTGTATGCACTCCTTGGTATTGTTAATTGTTAGTGAAAAGTTACTCCTAAGCTTGGGACGGAGAATTGTTAAGTTTGAACTCAGGGGAAATCTACCAAATTGTGCTGAGCACGGTCGTGCGCCTTTATTTGGCACGGTCGTGCCAAATATCGCCTTTAGGCAAAAATCCCTCGGCAGTGTTAGCACGGTCGTGCGCCTTTTATGGGCAAGGTCGTGCCGAAAATGAATTTTGGGTGAAAATCCCTCGGCAGTGTTAGCACGGTCGTGTGCCTTTTATGGGCACGGTCGTGCCAAAAATGAAGTTTGTGAAAAAAACCTCTCGACCTTGATAGCACGGTCGTGCCACTTTTGCATACACGGTCGTGCCAAGTGGAAATTCTGATTTTTCTTTCTTGAATGGTTTCCTTCATAACTTTCTATAGGAAAGTCGGAATCAAGATCCGAAAGAAGCTGAATAACCGAGACTCAGAGGGCTATTCAAAGACTAAATTAATGAGGTTTTAAGGTGATTGTCTAGAGCACCTAGATAGGTGTTTTAGGACATTGAACATAAGTATAAGAGTTGTAACTCTTCTTTATGTCTTGAAAGTGCTATGAACAAGCACTAATGTGTTATACTTGTCTTGAAACCAATGATTGTGCACCTTAGAGGCATTAGCATAAGGTCTTAGACTTGAACATCCTAAGAATAGGATTGGGATTTTGTAAGAGTAAATGTATAACTCTTATACTTGTTTGAATGTCCAAAGATTGGGATATAACTTGAAGTATAAGACATTAAAAGCTTGTACGTGATTTGAATATCCAAAGAATTGGATTAAGACTTGAATATAAGATAATAAAATCTTGTACTTGACTTGACACCAATACATATGTATGGTAGTGAACTAGAAAGTGCTATAAGTAAGCACTAACGTGTATGAGACATGTTCTTGTTGTGTATGTGCAAACATTGCATACATTTTCTTGATACAAGGTGACTTCTTGATTACTTGAAGCATGTTCCTTGTTGAGCTAGTCCACTACATTTGGATTAGTTCTTCTCCCGTTGTTCAAGTAAATATCTACTTGTACTTTCTTGTGTGAGTCCAGCTGGTTCTCCTTGCTTGTTCGAAAATGTATAGGTTCACGCTTGTCGCGAGAGCTGGGGTTTAAGTGACAATCGGGTCCCTATGTATTTCCGCCCGACCCCTTACTACCGGCCATAGTAAGGGCATAGCTTCCTTAGTTGGAGCAATAAGCCTGACTAAAGTGAATGCTAATTTCCCGTCCCGAACACCTCATGAATAATCATGAGTACTGATATTGAGAATGACACTGGTTACCGGGTCTTCTGATATACTGAATAATCAGTTCCTGTTATTGATCGTGATGTCAAAGTAATACAAGCTTCGACAACAATGGTATTCTTGGGAGGAATAAGGAAGGAAGCAATATCCTTATAACTTGCTTGGTTAGCTTTATGTGCTACTGGATGAGTGGATTATCCTCTCATATACTTGTTACTTGATGATACTTAATATATGATTACTTGAGTATCTACTTGAATTGCATGATAGCATGTCATGTAGTTGCATCTAATAGCTTACTGAGATTTATCTCACCCTTTATTTGCTCCCCCCAGGAAAAGAAGGATAGTGCGCAGTGAGGCTCGACATAGTTGGGAGCTTGCTTCGCAGGTCGTGATTATTTTGGGGCTTGTGTCCTTTTACACTTGGTGAGGACGATGTATTATGGGTTTTGTAACTCCTTATTTTGGGGTAGACAGTTCTTGTTGTCACTAGACATCTTGTATAATACTCTTAATGCCAGCTTATGTGCTAGGCATGTTTCCGCTGTGTATGTATTAAGTTTGGTTTTAAATTTTCTTGTCTAGAACTCGTGTTGTGAGCTAGTATAGCTCCTTACTCTAGAGTATATATATCATGTCAGTTTGTTAAACAAATGTCATTAAGTTTCTTGTTTCTCGTCAGGCACTCCCATCCAGGTTCGAGGTTCTATTAGGGGATCCCGGGACCTGGGGGCGTGTCAGGTTGGTATCAGAGCTACCCTGGTTTAGCTACCCTGTTTAGCTACCTTGGTTTGCTCTAAGTCTGGATAGGGTCTATGGCCTAGGTATGGGTGAGTCTTGGGGTGTTATTAATAACGCTGAGTGTTTACCTACAGGTACAATGAGTTCTGAAGGTACTAGTGGCAGTAATCAGCTGAGATCTATAACTCCTCAAGAAGAAATGGTTGATAATGTTGACTGGGATTATCCTAATCGCCTTACAAGGTTCTTGAAGCTGAAACCTCGTAGTTTTGATGGGGAATTTGATGCTAAAAAGGCAGAGGAGTGGATTGAAAGTATTGAGAAGATCTTTACAGCCTTGAGATGTGCGGGTGGTGATAAGGTAACTTTTGCAACCTTTAAACTTGAGAAAGCCGCTGAACATTGGTGGCAAGTGTTGAGTAAAAGCTGGGAACTGGAAGGTATACCTCAGACATGAGAGAATTTTCTTAAGGCATTCAAGTCACAGTTTATTCCAACAGTAGTCCAAGATAGGAAAGAGATGGAATTTCTTAATCTGGAGCAGGGAAGTCTGACCGTGGGGCAATACTCAACCAAGTTCACAGAATTGGCGAGGTATTGTGATCACTTAGTTCCAAATGAAGCTAAGAAGGCCAGAGATTTGTTAAAGGGTTAAGGACTGAGTATAGGAAGCAACTTCTTTCTTTACAACTCACTAGCTATCAGCAAGCAGTGGAGAAGGCTTATACCATTGAAAATGATATCGAAGAACACAAGGTGAAGTTGGGAACAACCATGACTGGTCGTGTATCAGAAAAGGCTCAGGGATCTGGTTCTAAAGGTGGAAAATCTGGCCGCCAAGATCGTCGATTCTGACAGCCAACTGAAAGCAAAGGTAGTGTATCAACTGGTTCGAGGACAACAGTCCAAGGTCCCAGGAGAGTATGTGGCTATTGTTCAAAAGAAGGCCATTCTGAAGACAAGTGTTGGCTAAAGCAAGGAAAGTGTATAGTGTGTGGTGAAGCGGGGCACTTTGCTAGAAATTGTTCTAAAAGTAAAGTAAATCAAGTTGGGGGTACAAGTCAACCAGTCTCAGGTTCCAAGAGAGATAGTGGGGGTCGACCAAAGTTCAGGGTCGAGTGTTTGCTTTAGATCAGCAGGGTGTAGCTGAGTCTTCTGCGGTCATAGGAGGTATTATATTACTTTCTAGTACGAGAGCGCGAGTCTTGATAGATCCAGGCTCATCTCATTCTTATGTGGCATCTCATTTTGTGTCGCATTTGCATGTTCTTCCTGATTCTATGCCTTGTGTGCTAGAAGTATCTTCCCCTATGGGAGATTGCATGTTTACTTCTGAGGTTTACAAGAAATGTGAGGTTCTTGTGGGTGATCATGCCCTTCTTGCTGACCTAGTCGTGTTACCTATAAGGGACTTTGACGTGATTCTTGGCATGGATTGGCTATATGTGCATCATGCATCTGTTGATTGTTATAAAAAGTAGTAACTTTTTCTATTCCTGGTTTGCCTGATTTTTCCTTTGAAGGTGATAGGCCTTTATGTGCTATACATGTTATTTCTGCTTTAAAAGCTAGAAAACTTTTATCACGTGGTTGTGCCGGGTATCTCGCATGTGTACTTGATCAGAGTTTATCTGTTCCCAAGATGGAGGATATTCCTGTTGTGTCTGAATTTTCAGATGTGTTCTCTTCTGAGTATAGTATGCCACCTGATCGAGAGCTTGAGTTCTGTATTGAGTTATTACCAGGTACAGCACCAATCTCTAAAGCACCTTATAGAATGGCTCCAGCTGAGTTAAGAGAGTTGAAAACACAGCTTGAGGAATTGCTTGAAAGGGGCTTTATCAGGCCTAGTGTATCACCGTGGGGTACACCAGTGTTATTTGTCAGAAAGAAAGATGGGACTCTGCGATTGTGTATTGATTACAGAGATCTTAATCAGGTAACTATCAAGAACAAATATCCGTTACCTCATATTGATGACTTGTTTGATCAGCTTCAGGGTTCAGTAGTGTATTCGAAGCTTGACTTGAGAAGTGGTTATCATCAGTTGAAAATCAGATCTGAGGATATACCAAAGACAGCTTTCCGTACCAGGTATGGGCATTATGAATTTATTGTTATGCCATTTGGTTTGACAAATGCTCCAGCTGTATTTATGGATTTGATGAACCGTATATTCAAGCCATATCTTGATTGTTTTGTGGTGGTATTCATTGATGATATTCTTGTGTATTCTAAGTCACGGGCTGAGCATGAACAACATCTCAGAATAGTATTACAAGTTCTTCGTGAGAAACAACTATTTGCAAAATTCAGCAAATGTGCTTTCTGGTTAGAAGAGGTTTCATTCTTGGGGCATGTTGTGTCTGCTACTGGTATTGCAGTAGATCCTTCCAAAGTTGAAGCAGTTGTTAACTGGAAAGAGGCCAACTACAGTGACTGAAATCCGTAGTTTCTTGGGCTTGGCTAGTTATTATCGGAGGTTCATTGAGGGATTCTCCAAGATTGCTACTCCATTGACTAATATGACTCGAAAAGCTATTTCTTTTGAGTGGAATGACAAATGTGAAGCAAGTTTTCAGGAGTTGAAAAGGCGTTTGACTACAGCTCCAGTCTTGGCTTTGCCTAATGGTTCGAGCATTTCATGGTTTATACTGATGCTTCTAAAGAAGGATTGGGTTGTGTTCTAATGCAAGATGGCAAGGTAATAGCTTATGCTTCTCGAAAATTATCTCCTTATGAAAAGAATTATCCTACTCATGATTTAGAGTTGGCTGCGATTATTTTTGCTTTGCATAAATGGAGGCATTACTTGTATGGAACCAAATTTGAAGTCTTTACTGATCATAAGAGCTTGAAGTACTTGTTTTCTCAAAAAGAGCTTAACATGAGGCAGCGTAGATGGATGGAGAAATTGAAGGATCATGATTGTACTATCCTTTATCATCCAGGAAAAGCCAATGTTGTGGCAGATGCACTGAGCCGAAAGACTTATATTTCTTGTTTGATGATTCGTGAATGGAAGATGTTTGAAGACTTGTGTGATTGGAATCCTTGTGAATCAAATCATGGATTATTTGCTAATATAAAGCTACTTCAGATTTACTCCAACAGATCAAAGAAGCTCAGGTAATGATTCTGAATTGCAGAAAATCATTAGTGGAATGAATGAAGGAAAGCAACCAGATTTTTCTTTCAACAGTGATGGAATTCTTACCTTCCGAAGGTCGAGTTTGTATTCCAGTTGATCCTGAGATAAAGAAGAAAGTTCTTGAAGAGGCTCACAAAGCCAAGTATACTATTCATCCTGGAAGTACTAAAATGTATCAAGACTTGAAGAAACATTTCTGGTGGAACAATATGAAAAGAGAAATTGCTGAGTATGTATCCAAATGTTTGACTTGTCAACAAGTAAAAGTGGAACATCAACGTCCAGCAGGTTTGTTGCAACCATTGGAAATTCCAGAGTGGAAATGGGAGCATATTACTATGGATTTTGTGACTGGTTTGCCACGTACCAGACGAGGCCATGATGCTGTTTGGGTTATAGTGGACAGGATTGACTAAATCAGCTCACTTCTTGTCTGTTTCCATGGGATATTCATTGTCTCAATTGGCATCTTTGTATGTTCAGGAGATTAGTCCGACTGCATGGGGTTCCTGTGAGTATTGTATCTGATAGAGATCCTCGTTTTACTTCTCGATTCTGGCAGTCTCTTCAGGGTGCTATGGGTACTAAATTGAATTTCAGTACAGCTTTTCATCCTCAATCTGATGGGCAATCTGAGAGACTTATACAGATTCTTGAGGATATGTTACGTGCTTGTGTTATTGATTTAAAGGCAGTTGGGATACTCATCTTCCTTTGGCTGAGTTTGCTTATAATAACAGTTTTCAGTCTAGCATTGAAATGGCTCCATATGAGGCTCTTTATGGCAGAAAATGTCGATCTCCTATATGCTGGGATGAAGTGGGAGAAGCTAGACTCTTGGGTCCTGAAATGGTTCAACATCAGTTGAAGTGTGAAACTCATTCGAGATAGATTGCGCACAGCTCAGAGTAGACAAAAGAGTTATGCAGATCATCGTAGAAGGGATCTTGAATTCCAGGTAGGTGACTTTGTATTCTTGAAGGTCTCTCCTCGTAGAGGTATAAAGAGATTTGGGAAGAAAGGAAAGTTATCTCCTCGTTATATCGGTCCATTTGAGATTCTTGAAAGAGTTGGAAGTTGGCTTATAGAGTGGCTTTACCTCCTTCTTTATCTGGTATTCATGATGTGTTCCATGTATCTATGCTTCGCAAGTATATGGCAGATGAATCACATGTTCTTGAGTATGAGGCTATTCCATTTCAGCCTGATTTGTCTTATGAGGAACACCTGTTGAAATTCTTGACTGGAAAGAGCAAGTTTTGCGTACCAAAAGGATTCCTATTGTGAAGGTCCTGTGGAGGAATCATGAAATTGAAGAAGCTACTTGGGAAACCGAGAAAGAGATGCGAGATAAATACCCGAGCCTATTTGAAAATCTTGGTAAGTAAAATTCGTGGGCGAATTTTCTTTAAGGTGGGGAGGATGTAACGCCCATCCTATTTCTTGTTAAATATTTGACTATTTGTTAAATACTTGAACTTGCATATTATGTGTTAGTTTTACTTGGGTTAAAGTTTTAACTGCTTTAAATAGTTAAGGTGGTTAAATGTTAGTTTTGACTTTTGGGTCATTTGTGAAAATTTGACTTTAGGGGTCTTTTTGTTAAAAGTGAAACTTGAGGGGCCTAAGTGTCATTTTTGAAACTTCCAAGTATATCAAGACTTGGGTTGCCTGGGAAAGTCATTTTCCCCAAATTTCTTACGCATACTCCTTCTGTTCTAAAAAGCTAGGTTAGGGTTTCACCCTATTCCCGACTCCTCGAGTTTAATTATCCCTCCGTTCTTGATTCCGATCCCGGATTAATATTCGTGGCGTTGAATAGAGCGTTCCAGGCCGAACAGAAATAAGTTTGGGTCAACTTGAATTTTGACTAGGTAAGTTATTAGCTCCCCCTTACTTGTAATAACATGCATAAATGTTATTCTCAATACTTGTGATTGTTAATTTTGTGTTTGGGGTGATTTTTGTGGTACTTGTAAATTTGGGACAAGGGGAGAAAAACCTACTGGGTAAACTAATGAAAGGAAATGAATAAGTTGGTTTTAAACTTGTTAGTGTACTTTGATGGGTTGTTAAAATTGTTAGTAAAAGTTACTCCTAAGCTTGGGACGGAGAATTGTTAAGTTTGAACTCAGGGGAAATTTACCAAATTGTGCTGAGCACGGTCGTGCGCCTTTAATTGGCACGGTCGTGCCAAATATCGCCTTTAGGCAAAAATCCCTCGGCAGCTTTAGCACGGTCGTGCGCCTTTTATGGGCACGGTCGTGCCAAAAATGAATTTTGGGTGAAAAATCCCTCGGCAGATTTAGCACGGTCGTGCGCCTTTTATGGGCACGGTCGTGCCGAAAAGGAATTTTGTGTGAAAACCTCTCGACCTTGATAGCACGGTCGTGCCATTTTTGCACGCACGGTCGTGCCAAGTGGAAATTCTGATTTTTCCTTCTTGAATTGTTTCCTTCATAACTTTCTATAGGAAAGTCGGAATCAAGATCCGAAAGAAGATGAATAACCTAGACTCAGAGGGCTATTCAAAGACTAAATTAATGAGGTTTTAAGGTGATTGCATAAAGCATCTAGATAGGTGTTTTAGGACATTGAACATAAGTATAAGAGTAGTATCTCTTTTTTATATCTTGAAAGTGCTATGAACAAGCACTAATGTGTTATACTTGTTGTGAATCCGATGATTGTGCACCTTAGAGGCATTAGCATAAGGTCTTAGACTTGAACTTCCTAAGAATAGGATTGGGATTTGGTAAGAGTAAATGTATAACTCTTATACTTGTTTGAATGTCCAAAGATTGGAAGTTATAACTTGAAATATAAGACCTTAAAAGCTTGTACGTGATTTGAACATCCAAAGAATTGGATTAAGACTTGAATATAAGATAATAAAATCTTGTACTTGACTTGACACCAATACATATGTATGGTAGTGAACTAGAAAGTGCTATAAGTAAGCACTAACGTGTATGAGACATGTTCTTGTTGTGTATGTGCAAACATTGCATACATTTGCTTGATACAAGGTGACTTCTTGATTACTTGAAGCATGTTCCTTGTGAGCTAGTCCACTACATTTGGATTGGTTCTTCTCCCGTTGTTCAAGTAAATATCTACTTGTACTTTCTTGTGTGAGTCCAGCTGGTTCTCCTTGCTTGTTCGAAAATGTATAGGTTCACGCTTGTCGCGAGAGCTGGGGTTTAAGTGACAATCGGGTCCCTATGTATTTCCGCCCGACCCCTTACTATCGGCCATAGTAAGGGCATAGCTTCCTTAGTTGGAGCAATAAGCCTGACTTAAGTGAATGCTAAATTCCCGTCCCGAACACCTCATGAATAATCATGAGTACTGATATTGAGAATGACACTGGTTACCGGGTCTTCTGATATATACTGAATAATCAGTTCCTGTTATTGATCGTGATGTCAAAGTAATACAAGCTTCGACAACAATGGTATTCTTGGGAGGAATAAGGAAGGAAGCAATATCCTTATAACTTGCTTGTTTAGCTTATGTGCTACTTGATGAGTGGATTATCCTCTCATATACTTGTTACTTGATGATACTTGAGATATGATTATTTGAGTATCTACTTGAATTGCATGATAACAGGTCATGTAGTTGCATCTAATAGCTTACTGAGATTTATCTCACCCTTTATTTGTTCCCCCCCAGGAAAGGAAGGATAGTGCGTAGTGAGGCTCGACATAGTTGGGAGCTTGCTTCGCAGGTCGTGATTATTTTGGGCTTGTGTCCTTTTACACTTGGTGAGGACGATGTATTGGGTTTTGTATAACTCCTTATTTTGGGGTAGACAGACTTGTTTAGTTCTTGTTGTCACTAGACATCTTGTATAGTACTCTTAATGCCAGCTTATGTGCTAGGCATGTTTCCGCTGTGTATGTATTAAGTTTGGTTTTGAATTTTCTTGTCTAGAACTCGTGTTGTGAGCTAGTATAGCTCCTTACTCTAGAGTATATATATCATGTCAGTTTGTTAAACAAATGTCATTAAGTTTCTTGTTTCCCGTTAGGCACCCCATCCAGGTTCGAGGTTCTATTAGGGGATCCCGGGACCTGGGGGCGTGTCAGTACAAATATAGTGCTGATATCTAAATCAATGTTCATGACATCGATTGAGTTAAAAGCATTGAAAGTTCAACTTGAAGAAATTTCTTGATAGGGGATTCACCCAGCTTAGTATATCTACGTGGGGTGCATTTGTATTGATTGGCATGAAGATATATGGTACTTTGCGATTTCATATTTAATGCAAAGAGTTCAACCAGGTGACTATAATGAACCAGTACTTGTTATCGTGTATGGATGATTTATTTGATCAATGAAGTTAATCAGTGGTCTATTCAGTGTTTGATTGATAAGTGGCTACCATTATTTGGAAAGTCAACTATGAGGATATACTGAAGACATCTTCTTATATCAGGTATGCTCGTTATGAATTCGTGATTATGCTATTTCGATTGATATATAATCTAGCAGTATTGATGGATTTGATGAATGATATCTTCAAACCATAATTTGATTTCTTTGCGATGAATTGATTAATGACCTGTTGGTGTATACAAAGTCGCAGACTGAGAATTGATTGTATTGAAATTTCTCGAGAGAAACAATTGTTTCCAAAAACTAGCAAGAGATAGAAGATCTATTATCTTGAAGTGGGTTTACTTCAGGCATCTTTATTGACCTGTATAAGTGGAAACAACTGAGGTACACATGTTCTTGAGATTTTCTTGATCTTGTTAGAGATTCATTAATGAATTTCGAAGGTAGCTCTATTATTAACTATTTGACACAGAAAGCTACGCTTTCTGATGGATTGATAAACGTGAAGCCAATTTTTAAATATTGAAATGATGGATGACCACAACTTCAGTATTTGACCTTGCCTAGTGGATTCGACTAATATGATGGTTATTTGGAGGATATGACCAGTGTTACTATTTTCTCGTGTATGTGTCAAGATTCACCAATATAGTGGATATGATAAATTCATTATGCATAATGAAGCTCGAACAAGAGATAAAACATGTGTTAATTCAAAATGGTAACGTACTTATATATGCTTCGAGGAGATTGAATATTTATGAATAGAATAATTATACTCATGACTTGAAATTGATTGTGATCCTACGGCTATTGTATTACGGATTCATTGAACATAAAGACTTGTATTTCATGATTGATGGTACTGAATGGGAGGAAAATTTCTGAGTATTCAACTAAATCCTTGAATTGCGATTATTTGAAAGCAGAATATCAGAGATCGTTTGATTTGTTATAATCCTTCGGGATTTGTGAATATATGAATATATTGCGATGGATTTCGTGGAAGGATTATCATTTAATAGATAAGTCCCGATGATATTGGTTATAGTGGATTGATTAATCAAATCTGCTTGACTTTATGTGTTGTGATGTTATGATCGATATATCTTGATTACATGGGATACGTGTGGATATAATATATGACAGGGATTCTTGTTCTACATCTTGTTCTACACCTTGTTTTACATCTTGATTATGATAATTTTTCTGAGCACTCTGGATATTTAACCGAGGTTGCTTCTTGATCATATGTTACGGGCATGTGAAGTGGATTTCCTTGTGGCTATTGTATGAGTTTGCGATTTAGTGGAAATTCCATCACACGAATTACTTAGTTTATGGGTAATTGCTTGTATGGATACTTGATTCTTGTCTTGAGCACAAATACTTCTTATGAAAGTTTCATGGGAAAGTCACAGTATCGAGAAGGTTATGTGAGAGTAATACTCGCAGGTAATTGATAATATGGTGTGGTATACCATATTCTTGCTATTCTTGAGTTCTATTTGTTGATTATATGTGTTATAATCTCGATCAGTAAAATTCGAGGACGAATTTTCTTTAAGGAGGGGAGGATCTAACGCCCGTCCTAATTCCTGTTAAATTCTTACCTTGCATATTTATATGCTATTTTAATTGAGTTAATTATTTAACTAATTGAGCAAGTTTAGGTCCTAATTGTTTAAGTTGGAACTTTAGGGTCATTTGTGAAAATTAAAGTTTAGGGCTTAATTGCTCAAATTGAAAGGGCTTTTTTGTTAAAAGTAAAACTTGAGGGGCCAAAGTGCAATTCTTGAATCTTGCAAAGGATAAAGCTGGTTGCCTGGAGTATGTTCTCCATTTTTTCCCAATTCTCTCGTACTTTCTCTATGTCTCAGAAGAAAGTTAGGGTTTACCCTATTCTCGATTCCTCTCGCTTAATTATGACTCTGTTCAAAAATCCGACTCCGCATAAATGATCAGGGCGGTGAATAAAGCGTTTCCTGCCGAATAGAAATTAATTTGGGTGAATTTTATTTCGGAGTAGGTAAGTCACTAGCTCCCCTTTGCTTGTAATAACATGGCTATATGTTATTCTTGATACTTATGCTTGTTAATTTCGTGTTTGGAACAAGTTTGGTGATACTTGTAAATTTGGGACAGAGGGAGTATTATAAATCTCTGTAGAAAAGAAGGAAAATTTATACACCTATTCGTGGGACGGTGAAATATTAACTTGATTAAATGTTTATACAAGTATATTAGAAAAATTATACTTATACTTTTGGGACGGTGAAATATTTAAATTGAATAAAAGAAAATAATACTTATCCTTGTGGGACGGTGAAATTGAATGAAAGTATCCCTAAATGAGTATATTAGTATATTAGAAAATTATACTTATACTTGTGGGACGGTGAAATATTTAAATGAAATAAAAGAAAATTATCCTATTATTTATGAGACGGTAAAAGAAATGAAATGAACTTGAAATAGTGTCCTGGGTATGATAGTTCACTCCTAGGTACTCTTGGTATTGTTATTATGTTAGTAAAAGTATACTCTTACGCTTGGGACGGAGAATTCTTAAGCCTGGGAAAGAAATGAGTGTTTGCTGAAATTTGCACCAGGCGCCCGCCCGCGTGACCACCGAGCGCCTGCCCGGTCCCCTTTTTTAACAAAAAGTGTTTTAAATCCCAAATGAAATGAAACCTTACCCCTCCTAAGGCATAGAGCCTTAGTATAACATGTCCTAGCAAGTGTATATGTACCTTTTGGGGCATTAGAACTTGGTCTTGAACATGAGTACTCATAGAATTAAAATGAGAACTTGAGCCTAAGAGTAAGAACTCTTTTAATTGTCTTGAAACTGCTATGAACAAGCACTAATGTGTTATATGTGTCTTGATTCCAATGTTTGTGTACCTTAGGGGCATTATAACAATGTCTTGAGATTGAACATCCAAAGTATAGGATTAAGAACTTGTAAGTATGAGATGTATAACTCATCTACTTAGCTTGAACTTGAAGTATAAGACAATTAAATCTTGTACATGACTTGAATATCCAAAGATTGGAATAATAACTTGAGTATAAGATAATTAATTCTTGTACATGTCTTGAACATCCATAGAATTAGATTGTGAACTCGAATATAAGATGATAAAATCTTGTACATGCCTTGAAATCAATACATGTGTATGGTAGTAATCTTGTAAGTGTTATAGAACACTAGAAGTATCAGGACAAGATCCTTAGCTTGAACATCCAAAGAATTAGAGTGTGAACTTGAATATAAAAGGAAGAACTCTTGTCATGTCTTGAAACCAATACGTGTGTATGGTAATGAACTTGAAAGTTCTATGAACAAGCACTAACGTGTTAGAACTATCCTTGATGTGTATGTGCAAATCTTGCACATAATTACTTGATAGAATGTGGCTTGTTGACTACCTGATACTTGGTATTAATAACCAAAGAGTTGGAATATAGAACTAGATAGAGAATGAACAAATCCATTACATACTCGATTCTAATACGTGTGTATTGAAAGTGCTATGAACAAGCATTAATGTTCTAGTAATTGGTTTTAATCGTGCATATACTCAATGAAGTATATAAAGTATAAAGAAGATATCATGTTCCTGAGATAGGTTCCTAAAGAAATAGGGACTAGTGTAATATGAAGATAATTCATAAAACAATGATTATACAACACAATATGTGTTGGAAAATGTATTCGATTATTAACGATACATATACGCGAGGTATGATTATGACTAGGTACAATACGACCTATTCGACTACATGGTTAGAGTCTAAGATGTTGGGCTCTACTTGAAAGTAAGGGTATTGTGATAGACACATTAGTGTGTTAAAGGTTATATGAATATGTACGTGCAAATATTTCATATGACAATGTGATATAGTATGACTTACCCTACTACTTGGTTGGGGTCTGTTATTAATAGACTCTAATTTGGCTTTATTGTGTTACGTGGACACATTATGTGCCATTGTTATACTAATTTGTATTCGCAAATATTGCATACGTGTACTGGTATTTGGTGAGAACATGATTACATGGTTCATGAAAGACTGGTCCACTACTTTTGGACTTAGTTCTATTTAGTTTTGGTGAGCACATAATTATATGGTTCATGAAGGACTGGTCCACTACTTTTGGATTAGTTTTACTCTCGTAGTTCAAGTAAATACCTACTTGTGCATTCTTGTGTGAGTCCAGATGGTTCTCCTTGCTTGTTCGGAGATATATAGGTTCACGCTTATCGCGAGTGCTGGGGCAAAGTGATAATCGGGGATCTATGTATCTGCGCTTGACCCCTTACTACCGATCATAGTAAGGGCATATAGCCTCATTTGTTAGAGCAATACGCCTGATAAAGTGACTGCTATACCTCTTGTCTTGAATCTTGTTCTCGAGTGTGACACTGGTTACCGGGTCCTCTTGTGTACTGCACAGCAGCAACTTGATTGATCGTGATTTGTCAACTACAATTCAAGCAACGACAACAATGGTTTACTTGGGAGGAATAAGGTTGGAATATCCTTTGTAACGTGTTAGTTTAGCCTTATGTGCTAGCTACTTGATGAGTTGGCTTAACCTCTCATATACTTGTTACTTGATGACATCTTGAGTATGATTACTTGATAATCTTCTTGATTTGCATGATTACATGATAACATGCTATGTACTTGTATCTAGTAACTTACTGAGATTTATCTTACCCCGTTCCTTGTTTATTTGTTTCCCCCCCAGGAAAGCAAGTGGTAATACGTTGTGAGGCTCGACTTAGCAGGGGCCTACTTGGCAGGTTGTTCTTGTTGGGGATTTTTATCTTTTCCAGTTTTTGGTGAGGACGATTTTGTATCAGTTGTTTAGACTCAGTATCTTGGGTAGACTTGTATAGTACTTGTATATAACCACATTTGGTTTAAATTTCTTGGTATAGAACTTGTGGTGAGCTATTTTAGCTCGTTTCTCTTGAGTATATATGATACCAGTTGATTTATTCAGGTGTCATTCCCGTTTTTCCGCTTCTTGTTAGTTACGCGCAACAGGTTCGAGGTTCTATTAGGGAATCCCGGGGCTTGGGGGCGTGTCAGTATTTTTGTGTCAGTTCTAGTGTTTTGATAACCGTTTGTAATATTTTCGATAGCTAGTACGCATTTTGAAAGAACCTTTGATACAGATAGCCAGAACTATTGAAACTGACAACCATCTTGTTTGTTTTGTAAGGAAATTTAGAGACCTTCAAAATTCATTAGGCTCCGCCCCATGATTATGAGTTTAAAGCCCTCAAAAGACGTCATTTAAGCTCTAAAACGGGCGTTTGAAGTTTTTATAAATTAAGTGTTAATATATGGACTATTGCAATGTTTATGATGACCAGTTGCTGTGTGACAAATTTCCAGTTCATGAGTTGAAGAGTGCCAGTTGGTATTGAGAAGTTTAATTATTTACAAAAATGTCACAGTGCGTTTTTTTTCCTCTAAAGTTTATATTATTTTTATAATTTTTTAGTGAATGTGGTGGATTAAAATAAATTGTAGTGGCAATAGCTAGGGGTGGAAATGGTTCGGTTTAGCTCGGTTTGGGGTAATTTAGAGGTCAAACCGCTATACATTTGTTTGGAGAAATCCCAAAGCGAGCTGAACCACAAAAAGTCCAAAGCGAGCTGAGCTAAACCATAATGGTCTGGTTCGGCTAGGTTTGAACCGCGGTCTGATTTCACGGTTCAAACTGTGGCTTAAACCGCGGTTTGAACCACAACACCTTCTACATACGATACTTTTTTATGCCTTAGAAAAGGCCAGTCATTTACTCCCTCTGTCCCAAAATTATTTTATAATTTTTTTCCTTCGCAATAATAGAGAAAAATGTATGAAGATCATTTTTGGACGGAGGGAATATATGAATATGCCTTAGAAAAGGCCACAACCATGTACTCCCTCCGCCCCAAAATGATATTCATACTTTTTCCTTTTCAATAATAGAGAAAAAAATATGAAGATCATTTTAGGACGGAGGGAGTACATGAATATGCGTTAGTAAAGGCCACAGTACATGCTAAGATAAGCTCGAACATGTTGAAACTGAATTTGTATATTTCCTTAAGAAAAATAACATGCAGGTTAATAATCCTTATGTGTATACACGGTTCAGCTAGCTCGGTTCAACGGTTCGGCTCCACGGTTTGGCTCGTGGCTCGGCTTGATATGGTTCGGTTCGGCTTGGTTCGGCTTGGAAGGGCAAGACCGTAAGCCGAACTGAATCATATAGTTTATCACCGAGCTGAACCACATATTTAAAAACCGAGCTAAACCGCTCGACTTGGTTCGGTTCGATTCCAAACCGCGGTTTGAGCCGAACAATTTCCACCCCTAGCAATAGCCATTGTCATTATAAAAAGTTAAGACTATTTTCTTGTTCAAAATAAATATTTAAAAGGGAGGGGCTAATGTCACTACATTTTTCTTAAATTTACCTAATTGTCCATTAATATTTTGTTGAGTAAATGAAACGCTATTAAATACCAAAAATACTCACCCTTAAATTTGGGCTGCTAAACATCCACCGCATAATCAAAGAAACCTAGTACCCAAAAAAATCAAAGAAACCCTAATAATAACCTAAGTCGATCCTCTTCTGCGGGATCTTTATTTCTATCTGTCAACCTAATTTGGTTCCTCAGTTACGGTAATATAGTGATTTATGATTGCTTGTTGTAACTCAATAAAATTTATAATTTCTCTCGTCAATTGTGATCTTAACTACTTAATAAAGATTTCGATGTTAATTCTATCAATCAAATCGTTTTGGAGAATTCTTTGATTTTGATTTTGTTATGATTCGATTTAGGGCAATTTGAATTGCCTTCGTTATTTACCGATTTCATGTATTTCTTTTAACCGAGGGTTCCTTATGCATTGATCCACCATGCTGATTCCATTAATGTGGCTAATGTTAAGCCTTTTGTATCTTGGTTGAAACTATAGTTCTCACCTGAGTCACCTCTTTGATTACATTACAATAACTTCTAGGATTAAATGATAATTTGGTTCCTAAACTTGGCAGTTTTTATTAGTTTGGTCCTTCATGAATAAATTTTATTAGTTTGGTCCCTTATGATGGCTTTTATTGCCAGTTTGCCCCCTTCTGTGAGATTTTTCAAAATGCCGAATATACGCCTGAAACTAATGATAGTTTGGTCCCTAAACTTGGCGCTTTTATTAATTTGGTCCGCCATGATAGATTTATATCTTAGTTTGCCTCTTTTATTAATTTCTACTAATTTTCTACTATTAAATTATATTTAAAAATTGTTTATAATGCGCTAAAAATAATTAATTAATTTCTACTAATTTTCTCAAATATTTTTCTCCTCTAATTTTTTCGAGTTAACAACCTTAAAATTAACTCTTTGATGATTAACTCTTTGATGGGTTTGTATGTTGACAAAGTTTATATGATCATTTTTGAAAAATGTAATAATATACGTTTAAAAAATACAGTGAGAAAAATAAAACATTTCAATAAAAACTAATTCTTTTATTAAATTCAACAATTTCATTGAACCGATTCACATTCAAACCATTTTTTTTAATAATTTGGATTTAAAAAAGTGAATTCACAATTAATTTCATGGATTAAAGGCATCATTTTTTAATTTTTAAATATTTAATTACCGATTCCTTAAAAATAAGATGAAAATTAGCAAGAGCATATAAATGGGAAAAAATGATGCCTTTAATACATGAAATTAATAATGAATTTCCTTATTTAAATCCAAATTATTAAAAAAAAACTCTTGGTTTTAATGTGAATTGGGTTGAATGAAATTGTTGAATTTATTAAAAGAATTATTTTTTACTGTTCTGTTTTATTTCTCTCATTATATTTTAAAGGTATATTATTACATTTTTTTGAAATGATCGTATAAACTTTGACAACATACAAATCCATCAAAGAGTTAATTTTAAGGTTGAATAACTCGAAAACAAATAGAGGAGAAAATATTTGAGACTCTTTTGAAATTAATTAATTAATTTTAGCGCATTATAAACAATTTTTAAATATAATTTAATAGTAAAAAAATAGTAAAAATAAATAAAAGATGCAAACAATTTTGAAAAGTCTCACAGAAGGAATGGGCAAACTGGCAAAAAATGTCATCATAAGGGATCAAACTAATAAAATTTATTCACGAATGACCAAACTAATATAAACTGCCAAGTTTAGGGACCAAATTATTATTTAATCCTAACTCCTACAATAACCTATACTTACGCCTTTTTTCTTTTTACTACTTCATCCGTCCCAAAATAAATGTCCGAAATTGCTTTTGATTAAGAGCAAATTCGTACATTCATTTGCATAGAAGTAATAATTTTTATCAGTCATCTTGTAACCATTGGAAGTGACTGCTACTGTACAATAGTTCTCATAAGGGAGTATTAAGTTTATGTGTGTCCGCATTGTTTTTTTTTTTTTTTTAAGTAAAACTACTGCAGATTTCTCCCATGGTGATCTATTAAGTTTATGCTGTTTGGGGTATTTTTAATAAAAAATGTTTTGTTAGTTTGTTCTGAGTAAAAAAAGAAAGAGTCTGTTTAAAATTAAAAAAAAGAAAAAAAAAAGACGAACAAAGAAAGAAAGAAAGAAAGAAAGAAAGAAAGAAAGAAAGAAAGAAAGAAGAAAAAAGAATAATTGTTATGATATATTATTGTGTGGATGTCCTTTGAACCGGAAGTTTACAAGATAATCTTTCGCGGAGCTTACTAGGGAAGCTTTGTAAATATCTTCAGCGAAGCTTACTAGAGAAGCTTTGTAAATATCTTTAGTGAAGCTTATTAGGGAAGCTTTGTAAATATCTTTAGAGAAGCTTACAGAGAAAGCCAATTTCCTCCTATAAATAGTAGGCTCTAGTTTTCATTTCAATACACCTCAGAAGTTCTTAACTTCTATCTTTCTCTCTTGTATACTCTATAATAGTCTTGAAATAAAATATTCTCTATTAAGATTTTGCTCTTAATTCTCCAGTTTTATAACACGTTATCAGCACGACTTCGTTCTAGTTCCACATCCTGAGCTATAGTTACCAAAGTAGGTACGGTATTGGTAAGATCTACCTAGTCTCATTTCAAGTTATTTCAAAATATTATAATGTCAAATCTCACAAAACTTGACTTTGTAGCTCTTGATATTACGGGTAAGAACTACTTATCATGGATCTTAGATGCAGAAATTCATCTAGATGCCAAGGGTCTGGGAGAAACCATCAAAAACGGAAATACTGCCTCTATGCAAGAACGTGCTAAGGCAATGATTTTTCTCCGACACCATGTCCATGAAGAATTAAAAACAGAATACCTCACCGTGAAAGATCCACTTGTATTTTGGGACAATTTGAAAGAAAGGTATGATCATCAAAGATTTGTTGTTCTCCCAAAAGCACACTACGAGTGGATTCATTTACGTTTGCAGGATTTTAAAACCGTAAGTGAATATAATTCTGCGATGTTTAAAATTACATCACAGTTAAAACTATGTGGGGAAGGAATTACTGATAATGATATGCTAGAAAAAACGTTCTCCACATTTCATGCCTCGAATATGCTCCTGCAGCAGCAATATCGAGAAAAAGGTTTTAGAAGGTATTCTGAATTAATCTCATGCCTTCTTGTGGCTGAGCAAAATAATGAGATCTTATTGAAAAATCATGAAGCCGCCCTACTGGCTCTACTCCGTTCCCTGAAGTGAACGCGAGTATATATGATAATAATGGGCGAGGCCGAGGACGTGGTCGTGGACGGGGCCGTGGACGTGGTCGCGGCCGTGGTCGGGGAAGATTTTATAATCAGTATCATAATAATAATCACCCCAATAATGATGGAAATATATCTCGCCACCTGAAGTGGAATAGAGAAGATAATAAAGAAAAATCATCAGCTAGACAAACTGAGCAACCGATAAAAGTTGAGAATTTATGTTATCGGTGTGGAATGAAAGGTCATTGGGCCCGTACCTGTCGTACGCCAAAACATCTTGTTAAACTGTATCAAGCATCAATGCTGAATAAAGGGAAAGATGTCGAAACAAATTTTGTCTATGAAAATGATGATGTGAATCAAGACCCATCTACAAGTACACATCTGGATATATCAGATTTTCTCAATCCAGAGGGGGATGATTACATGCTTGATGGTGGAGAGACCCAAATAAATTAAATATCTAGATTGTAATTTTTACTTAAGTGTGTTTTATTTCAGTATGTTTGTAACATATTTAACTTTTGTTTGTAATATAAGTATTGTCTTATATTTTATTCCTTTTATTTTTCTTGAAGAAAATGGCTAGCAGAGATGATGATGTGTGTCTTGCAGACAGTGCATCAACACATACTATACTCAAAAATAAAAAGTACTTCTCTCAAGTGATAGTGAATGATGTTAATGTTAGTACAATATGTGGTAGTACAAAGATAATTGATGGCTCCGGAAGAGCTAACATAGTACTACCAAGAGGAACAAAAATCAGTATAAAAAATGCATTACTCTCAACTAAGTCTCAAAGAAATTTACTATGCTTTAAAGATATTCGTGAAAATGGATATCATATTTAGACTGCTAATGATGGGGAGATGGATATTTATACATTACAAGACTGAATCAGGTAACAAAAGTGTGGTAAAAAAGTTACCTGTATTTTCCTCTGGACTGTACTATACAAAGATTAGCACCGTTGAAGTACATATGACAGTACACCATAAATTTACTGATATGAATGGTTTTATTATATGGCATGACCGGTTGGCGGCATCCCGGTTCTAATATGATGCGAAGAATTATGGAAAATTCACATGGGCATCCATTGAAAAACCAGAAGATTTTTCAATCTAAAGAATTCTCATGTGCTGCTTGCTCTCAAGGAAAATTGATAATTAAGCCATCACCAGCAAAAGTTGGAGTTGAATCTCAAAATTTTTAGAGCGAATTCAAGGTGATATATGTGGACCAATTGATCCACAGTGGGAATGGTTTTAGTAGATGCATCTACTAGATGGCACACGTAAGTTTATTATCAACTCGCAACCTGGCGTTTGCGAGATTACTCGCTCAAATAATTCGATTACGATCACAATTCCAGATATGTGATCAAGACAATTCGCCTTGATAATGCTGGTGAATTTACATCAGAGGCTTTTAATAACTATTGTACATCTATTGGAATAGATGTTGAACATCCAGTTGCTTATGTTCACACACAAAATGGTTTAGCTGAAGCATTATTATAAACGAGTTCAGTTTATAGGTAGACCCATTGCTTATGAGAGCAAAGCTACCTGTCGTAGCTTGGGGACATGCTGTGTACATGCAGCAGCACTTATACGCATCATGCCATTGAGTTATCATAAGTTCTCCCCATTACAATTGGCATATGGTCAGGAGCCAAATATTTCCCATCTAGAATTTTTGGTGTGCGGTATATGTTCCAATTGCTCCACCACAACGCACCAAGATGGGACCCCAACGAAGATTGGGGATATATGTGGGTATGATCCTTCAATTATAAGATATCTTGAACCATTAACAGGAGATCTATATACGGCACGTTTGCCGACTGTATTTTTGATGAAAAAATATCCCAACATTAGGGGGAGAAGAATAATAACAAGCTGGAAAAGGAAATCAAGTGGAATACGTTGCAATATCATCTTGATCCTCGTACAAAGCAATGTGAACTAGAAGTTCGAAAAATATCCACTTGCAAGAAATAGCGAATCAATTGCCAGACGCATTTACTGACCTAAAAGAGTGACAAAGTCACATGTTCCAGCTGTAAATGCTCCAATACGGATTGATTTCCCGATTGGACAATCCGTTCATGAATCTAAACCACGCCTAAGCGTGGAACCAGATCGGCTATCCAAAGACTAAAATCCTCGAAAGAAAAAAAGGAGCAAATTGTGAGAAAAACCTCGTCGAGGTAAACGAATCTCTGATGAAGAGATACATGACAAATCTGATCAAATACTTCTAGAAGAAGTTCAGGTACCTGAAATCATTGAGAATGATGAGATCTCGATCAGTTATGTCAATACTGGAAAAAGATGAACCGAGAGGAAACAATTGTCGACAATATTTTTGTATATAATATTAGCGCTAATGTTATGGAAAATAACGAGGATCATGAACCAAGGTGTATCGACGAGTGTCGATACAGAAATTATTGGCAAAATGGAAAGACGCAATTCAAGCAGAATTAAACTCACTTGAGAAGCGTGGTTTTCGGGCCTGTAGTCCATCACCTGAAGGTGTAAAACCAGTAGTATACAAATGGGTTAGGTCTTTGTGCGAAAACGAAATGAAGAAGGCAAAGTAATAAGATATAAAGCACGTCTTGTTGCACAAGGATTTTCGCAAAGACCTGGAATTGATTATGAGGAGACATATTTTCCTGTGGTGGATGAAATTACATTTCGCTATCTCATTAGTCTGGCAATACATGAAAAGCTTGATATGCGTTTTAATGGATGTTGTCACTGCATATTTGTATGGCAGACTTGACAATGATATTATATGGAGAATCCCAGAAGGATTCAAGATGTCTGATGCATGCAATTCAAACTCCCGGGAAGTTTGTTCTATTAAATTACAAAGATCTTTGTATGGTTTAAAACAATCAGGACGGATGTGGTATAACCGTCTTAGTGAATACTTGGCAAAGGAAGGATACACGAATGATCCTATTTGTCCATGTTTTCATTAGAAAGTCGGCTTCAGGATTTGTAATAATTGCTGTTTATGTTGATGATCTCAATATTATTGGAAGTCGAGAAGAACTTTCAATA
>JAOWBW010003180.1:0-38665 GCA_026119855.1 Campanula takesimana | reverse complement strand
ATAAAATGCACACATAAATTATTAATTAAATAATAATTTAAATAAATAATTAAGCAAATAAATAAATAATAATTAATTTATTACTAATAAAATAGAGCCTAGTTTTGGGTCGTGACATTCACTCCCCCTTAAAGAAAAATTCGACCCGAATTTTAAAATTACACCGAAAGACCAAATAGGTACGGATACGGTAGTTCTGCCATTTCTCAAATTCTCAATTGTCCAATCTGACCCACTACAAGGTAACCTTAAATGATGCTTACGATAACACTACCTCTTGAACCGAATCATGCCATCATTATCTTCATTACTAATCAAAATCCGTACTCAAGATCGAAGAATCCAAATTATTTCCACACATAATTCTCGAGATATCTCAAGCTCGCCTTATTCATAACCTTAACTACACCGCAAAGGTACTTCTATTTGTAAATCGCATACTCAGTATTATTCCCCTGAAATTCAAAAACATTACCATCACGAGCTAATTAGCTTTTAAAATATGAAAGGCTAAAGAAATTTTCCATCCCATAATATTCACCAAAGGCTATATCTCTAAGGATTCCCATTATAGTGCTCTCGCTCTAGGTAGCACCTTAAACTAGTGGTGTAATATAAACCCAAAATTTTAATACAAAATGTCCACTTAATCTACGCCATAATATCATCGTCATAACACTCTAATCCTTGAAAGCCTAAAATAATTACGAATACTCAATAGTCCGAAAATGATCTAAATTTTATCTTCAAGGGATTTCTCTAACTCCCTTTTTAGTTAATAATCTGTGCTCATAACCAAGGAAATCAACAAACCTCAAATCTTCAATAGCTAACCAAGTTAGTCTTTCACGCATACATTTATTAACCTAATGATACTTAGGCTCAATAGTACTACCATCATAATAAGCCAATTAGCTAGCAACGTTCCGACTGACCCAATACCAAATCATGATATTCCTTAATTATGCCCAAGTATTGATACTCAACTTTCTTCACATACCTTGATCCAATTCGGGTAACGCCACAAGAAGGGATTTAGAACCATAGAACCACTATCTAACCAAAATTTCAAAATGTCTTTAACATAGATTGAGAAATTATTACTCTCCCAAATTGTACTTAGTCCTTTCTAACTTAACACGCTTATCACCATTAATGATCATAACTCCTACAAAAACTCATCATCCATAACAAATCGTACACCTCTCCATACTAATCCATTCGATGCATTCACGGAGATGTACTAAAAGTGACCAAAATTTTCCTCAAGAGATTCTCATTGAATCCTCAACTCCTATAACCCAACCGATACAATATGGATATTGATCTAAATATTAGCATTACAACCTTGTACCACAACAACCCAATTTAACCCAAGTTCCCTATCGATCAAGCGACATATTGCCCCCAATATAAATTATACCCAAGACTTCAAAATTAATATTGCCAACAGATAAGCTAAATTCCCAGCACAACCTTATAATAAAGATTTTCTGATTTCAATATAGAACCTGAACATTATATATATACCTAGTATGCTCCTAAACAAAGTCAAACATACTCATATAGAAATATTCTCCACCTATCGATGGCACACAAGAAATTCGTAGCATATAGAAAGCTAAACCATACCACTTAACTCATCAATATCCCGCATAGGTGACATAACCAGATCACCTACTCTATCAGTACGATCACGAAATTCCGTACTCGAGAATACACCTCAACATAAATCACTTAACGAGAACAAACATAAGAATATAGCACAAGACATTTCCACTTTACGAAATAGGTACGTTCAGCCTTCAAAACTCGCACTCTCGATTCCCAAGCCAACTAACCCCAATGGAACCAACACTATTGACACCAATCCTATACTTAATATACCCACAAGAGAAGGAACACTCGACGTCAATATCACGACTTATAACTCAACCAACTTCTACCTTAACCTCATTCTTTCAAGAAAACTTAGTTTCTAAACACTCAAAATCATAACATCCAAGTATTGAAACCTATTCAATATCAGAGTTTTATTCTCCTTCAAGATCTAAAACCATTGCTCTGATACCAACTGTCACGCCCCGGAAATCTTACAAATCCATAAATATAAATTTTTATAATATACATCTCCAAAATGTAATATACCAAAACCGGGCGCGTGAATTCAACTATAAACAATACCATCAAACAACACCTCAACGAGATTATAACTCGGAGACTAGAAACAAATGCGGAAGCAAGAACAAACTATTAACAAAAATACCCAAAGTACAACCGTATATACAACACACTGAACGACTACGAACCACAATAAAATACATAAAGGCTCCGAAGAGCAACTACCTCAAATACGATCAACCTGCTCAGAAGATTCCCGCAACGGACCTCACAACGCTACCACTTGCTTTCCTGGGGGGGGGGGGTTAAGGAAAAACAATTTGAAACAAGAAACGGGGTGAGATAAAATCTCAGTAAGTTACTAAATGCATCTACATGGCATAATATCATGCAAATCAACGATAAACTGAACAAGTAAATCACGTAACAAACAAATGAGAAAGCTCCCTATCGCCAACTGTCCCATACCAGTTGGAAATAACGACTAATCATCATGCAGCACATAAGACTGAAATAAACACGTAACAAAGGATACTTAGCCAAGGTTTCACAAAACTGATAGAACAATCGCTGCGCAGCTTCAACGATCAACCAATCAACAATAGCAGTATAACCACTGAAGAGAACCCCGGTCAAAACCGACCAATCAATCAATCAACCCATCAAGCATCTTCATAGTAGCATAAAAGCTGAAGAGAAACCCCCGGTACCGGAACAATAACCATAAGAGGTCACAAAGGACAAGAGCCATGCCACAAAGTCATGCTCGGTAGCTAGATACATTCCCAAGGAAGCTAACTTATCTTTTCCAAGGCCAATCTGGAAAAGGGTATAGAAGGGGAAAACAATGGTCAACATTATAATGGACTTGGCTTTGCCATTATAATCTTTCCCATCGCCCGATGCAACAAATATGCCAGCTGGGCTTCCAAATAAATGCTAAGTAATAAATACTAGCTTAATTAAACAACTTAGGGTTCCAAAGTAGGGAACCATACCAAATAATCACCATAAAGATGCAACGGTTACTCATGAAGAGTTAACAACAATGATAACAAGAGTTTCTCATGAAGAGCACAACAACGATAAACGGAATTTCTCATAAAGAGCACAACAACGATAAACGGAATTGCTCATAGGAGCTCAACAACAATGATTATTAGAATACGATAATTCCATAAAGAGGAACCATACCAGATACATTCCAAAGATGATACCCACAAGTTACTCATAAGGAACACAACCCAAACGGTCGCTCACAAATAGTACAACGACTATAACCAAAATTATCCTAAACGTTTACTCATAAAGATGTACTAGGACTATGAACTCAACCATCTCATCACACCTGAAATTCCAAAGTAGGAAATCAGAATGAATACACCTTAAGGTTAATCAAACCGTGGTACTCAATTGCCAATTCACGCTTTACCTCCGTTCATAACGAACCAATTCTAAACACCCAAACGATCCAAAAGGTTACACTTATTAGAACATGATCACGACCGGGCTAAACCCTACACTTTGGTGTTCATTAACAACCTCTAGGTACTATAGGACATCGCCTAAAACCTAGACCAAGTCTCACTCGAAAATCGATTCGATTGGAACAATCACGAACACATCATAAGATGCCCAAACATTCCCAAACAATACTTGATCAAATTACATAACACCATTGTTCACAAAGGAATCAATTTTAATTACTAAAGTGTTCCACGGTTCCCAACTAAGTCAACTAGAATAGTACTACGGAACCTAGACCGAGACTACACCTTGATCTTAAACTTCAACAATGATACAACCATTCTGATCTGGAACCATGCGGCCAATAGAACCATTGCGTAGTACTCGAAAAGCTCTTTCCAACGATAGTTTACACGTCCAAAACGGAGTCCGGACGAAGAAGTTATGGTCTCCGGAAGATTGAACGTAAAACGGACAATTTTATAAAGTGTTCGGCCGGACATTAGGAAAATCCTGTTTTAGCTCCGAATTTCACTCATTTCGTTCCAAAACTTAGGAGTACCTATATATACTTCTATCCTAACATTTAAAGACAAGAAAACTCAATTCATGTGCCTCTAAAACCCAAATAATCCTAAGTTATTAAAGAACATAAAACTAAATTTCACAACACAAACTTAATCACAAATGACCCAATTCTATCACTAGAGTGTACTACAATGTTCACTAAGGTTGACTAGAAGGACACCTAAGACTTAGACCAAAACGCATTCTTCAATCACACAAAATAACAAATGAAAGCCTTCAGAGGTTCTGTGCGGCCGCCCACTCGAGTCTGTGCTGTCGCACAAAAAGCCATCAAACAAGAACAAAACCATTCAGATAGATGTGCGGTCGCCCACATATTTTGGGCGGTCGCCAACCCTCTGGTCTGCCGGAAATCGGGAGGGATGAACTGGGTTCTTCCATTTTCAAACCAAACCAAAACTAAACCAAAATCCAACACTTCTAACTAGCATACTAAGGTACTAGAGCAACTTATAGGTCTAAAAGAACTCATATAACAACCAAAATCAAGATTAAATCCCAACATTCAACAAAATCACTATTTTTCAAAATCAAAACCCAAATAAATTCCAAATAAATTCTAAACTCAACAAACTTCAAATATAACACATCAAGCATATATAAACATGATATGAACATTTTAGCATAAAAATGGGGGAAAAGCAACTTACCCGGATTTTCTCAAAGTTGCCGGAACTCGAATATTTTTGGCTTCCTACGATCCTATCGACGATCCAAACAAGATTCATGTTTTAAGAAATGAGAAATAATGAGAGAGAGGAGATGAAGAAAATGAAGAGAGAAGGTAGAGAGAAACTTACCCTTTCTTGACAATGGAAGAGAGAGAGAGAAATGAGCTGGGAGGGAAGGGAGGATGAAAGTGAGGGAGGTGAGGGGAAAAAGAGAGTAAGTAGGATGATTAGAGAATTTTACAATAGACCCCCTCCCCTACACACTAACACAATAATCCATTATACTCCCACTAACAACTAAGACCCAAAACTTCTACACTAGCACAAATGACCCAAATTAAAATGCTAGTCATAATTATTATAACACATAAAATGCACACATAAATTATTAATTAAATAATAATTTAAATAAATAAATAAGCAAATAAATAAATAATAATTATTTATTACTAATAAAATAGAGCCTAGTTTTCGGGTCGTGACATTCACTCCCCTTAAAGAAAATTCGACCCGAATTTTAAATTACTTACCCGAAAGACCAAATAGGTACGGATACGATAGTTCTGCCATTTCTCAAATTCCTCAATTGCCAATCTAACCCACTACAAGGTAACCTTAAATGATGCTTACGATAACACTACCTCTTGAACCGAATCATGCCATCATTATCTTCATTACTAATCAAAATCCGTACTCAAGATCGAAGAATCCAAATTATTTCCACACATAATTCTCGAGATATCTCAAGCTCGCCTTATTCATAACCTTAACTACACCGCAAAGGTACTTCCATTTGTAAATCGCATACTTAGTATTATTCCCCTGAAATTCAAAAACATACCATCTCGAGCTAATTAGCTTTTAAAATATGAAAGGCTAAAGAAATTTTTCCATCCCCATAATATTCACCAAAGGCTATATCTAAGGATTCCCATTATAGTGCTCTCGCTCTAGGTAGCACCTTAAACTAGTGGTGTAATATAAACCCAAAATTTTAATACAAAATGTCCACTTAAATCTACGCCATAATATCATCGTCATAACACTCCAATCCTTGAAAGCCTAAAATAATTACGAATACTCAATAGTCCGAAAATGATCTAAATTTTATCTTCAAGGGATTTCCTCTAACTCCCTTTTAGTTAATAATCTGTGCTCATATACCCAAGGAAATCAACAAACCTCAAATCTTCAATAGCTAACCCAAGTTAGTCTTTCACGCATACATTTATTAACCTAATGATACTTAGGCTCAATAGTACTACCATCATAATAAGCCAATTAGCTAGCAACGTTCCGACTGACCCAATACAAATCATGATATTCCTTAATTATGCCCAAGTATTGATACTCAACTTTCTTCACATACCCTTGATCCAATTCGGGAAACGCCACCAAGAAGGGATTTAGAACCATAGAACCACTATCTAACCAAAATTTCAAAATGCCTTTAACATAGATTTGAGAAATTATTACTCTCCCAAATTGTACTTAGTCCTTTCTAACTTAACACGCTTATCACCATTAATGATCATAACTCCTACTACAACTCATCATCCATAACAAATCGCACACCTCTCCATACTAATCCATTCCGATGCATTCACGGAGAGGTACTAAAAGTGACCAAAAATTTCCTCAAGAGATTCTCATTGAATCCTCAACTCCTATAACCCAACCGATACAATATGGATATTGATCTAAATATTAGCATTACAACCTTGTACCACAACAACCCAATTTAACCCAAGTTCCCTATCGATCAAGCGACATATTGCCCCCAATATAAATTATACCCAAGACTTCAAAATTAATATTGCCAACAGAATAAGCTAAATTCCCAGCACAACCTTATAATAAAGATTTCTGATTTTCAATATAGAACTGAACATTATATATTACTTAGTATGCTCCTAAACAAAGTCAAAACATACTCTATATAAAATATTCTCCACTTATCGATGGCACACAAGAAATTCGTAACGCATAGAAAGCTAAACCATACCACTTAACTCATCAAATATCCCGCATAGGTGACATAACCAAATCACATACCTCTATCAGTAGCGATCACGAAATTCCGTACTCGAGAATACACCTCAACCTAAATCACTTAATGAGAACAAACATAAGAACATAGCACAAGAAATTTCCACTTTACGAAATAGGTACGCCAAGCCATCAAAACTCGCACTCTCGATTCCCAAGCCAACTAACCCCAATGGAACCAACACTATTGACACCAATCCTATACTTGATATACCACAAGAGAAGGAACACTCGACGTCAATATCACGACTTATAACTCAACCAACTTCTACCTTAACCTCATCTTTCAAGAAAACTTAGTTTCTAAACCACTCAAATTGTAACATCCAAGTATTGAAACCTATTCAATATCAGAGTTCTTATTCTCCTTCAAGATCTAAAACATTGCTCTGATACCAACTGTCACGGCCCGGAAATCTTACAAATCCATAAATATAAAATTTTTATAATTACATCTCCAAAATGTAATATACCAAACCGGGCGCGTGAATTCAACTATAAACCAATACCAAACACAACACCTCAACGAGATTATAACTCGGAGACTAGAAACAAATGCGGAAGCAAGAACAACTATTAACAAAAATACCCAAAGTACAACCGTATATACAACACACTGAACGACTACGAACCCACAATAAAATACATAAAGGCTCCGAAGAGCAACTATCTCAAATACGATCAACCTGCTCAGAAGATTCCCGCTACAACGGACCTCACAACGCTACCACTTGCTTTCTTGGGGGGGGGTTAAGGAAAAACAATTTGAAACAAGAAACGGGGTGAGATAAAATCTCAGTAAGTTACTAAATGCATCTACATGGCATAATATCATGCAAATCAACGATAACTGAACAAGTAAATCACGTAACAACAAATGAGAAAGCTCCCTATCGCCAACTGTCCCATACCAGTTGGAAATAACGACTAACTCATCATGCAGCACATAAGAGAGAAATAAACACGTAACAAAGGATACTTAGCCAAGGTTTCATCAAACTGATAGAACAATCGCTGCGCAGCTTCAACCGATCAACCAATCAACAATAGCAGTATAACCACTGAAGAGAACCCCGGTCAGAACCGACCAATCAATCAATCAACCCATCAAGCCATCTTCATAGTAGCATAAAAGCTGAAGAGAATACCACCAGTACCGGAACAATAACCATAAGAGTGTCACAAAGGACAAGAGCCATGCCACAAAGTCATGCTCGGTAGCTAGATACATTCCCAAAGGAAGCTAACTTATCTTTTCCAAGGCCAATCTGGAAAAGGGTATAGAAGGGGGCAAAACAATGGTAACATTATAATGGACTTGGCTTTGCCATTATAATCTTCCCATCGCCCGATGCAACAAATATGCCAGCTGGGCTTCCAAATAAATGCTAAGTAATAAATACTAGCTTAATTAAACAACTTAGGGTTCCAAAGTAGGGAACCATACCAAATAATCACCATAAAGATGCAACGGTTACTCATGAAGAGTTTAACAACAATGATAACAAGAGTTTCTCATGAAGAGCACAACAACGATAAACGGAATTTCTCATAAAGAGCACAACAACGATAAACGGAATTGCTCATAAGGAGCTCAACAACAATGATTATTAGAATACGATAATTCCATAAAGAGGAACCATACCAGATACATTCCAAAGATGATACCCACAAGTTACTCATAAGGAACACAACCCAAACGGTCGCTCACAAATAGTACAACGACTATAACCCAAAATTATCCTAAAACGTTTACTCATAAAGATGTACTAGGACTATGAACTCAACCATCTCACCACACCTGAAATTCCAAAGTAGGAAATCAGAATGAATACACCTTAAGGTTAATCAAACCGTGGTACTCAATTGCCAATTCACGCTTTATCTCCGTTCATAACGAACCAATTCTAAACACCCCAAACGGATCCAAAAGGTTACACTTATTAGAACATGATCACGACCGGGCTAAACCCTACACTTTGGTGCTCATTAACAACCCTCTAGGTACTATAGGACATCGCCTAAAACCTAGACCAAGTCTCACTCAAAAATCGATTCGATTGGAACAATCACGAACACATCATAAGATGCCCAAACATTCCCAAACAATACTTGATCAAATTACATAACACCATTGTTCACAAAGGAATCAATTTTAATTACTAAAGTGTTCCACGGTTCCCAACTAAGTCAACTAGAATAGTACTATGGAACCTAGACCGAGACTACACCTTGATCTTAAACTTCAACAATGATACAATCATTTGATCTGGAACCATGCGGCCAATATAACCATTGCGTAGTGCTCGAAAAGCTCTTTCCAACGATAGTTTACACGTCCAAAACGGAGTCCGGACGAAGAAGTTATGGTCTCCGGAAGATTGAACGTAAAACGGATAATTTTTATAAAGTGTTCGGCCGGACATTAAGGAAAATCCCTGTTTTAGCTCCGAATTTCACTCATTTCGTTCCAAAACTTAGGAGTATTTATATATACTTCTATCCTAACATTTAAAGACAAGAAAACTCAATTCATGTGCCTCTAAAACCCAAATAATCCCAAAGTTATTAAAGAACATAAAACTAAATTTCACAACACAAACTTAATCACAAATGACCCAATTCTATCACTAGAGTGTACTACAATGTTCACTAAGGTTGACTAGAAGGACACCTAAGACTTAGACCAAAACGCATTCTTCAATCACACAAAATAACAAATGAAAGCCTTCAGAGGTTCTGTGCGGCCGCCCACTCGAGTCTGTGCTGTCGCACAAAAAGCCATCAAACAAGAACAAAACCATTCAGATAGATGTGCGGTCGCCCACCATATTTTGGGCGGTCGCCCAACCCTCTGGTCTGCCGGAAATCGGGAGGGATGAACTGGGTTCTTCCATTTTCAACCCAAACCAAAACTAAACCAAAATCCAACACTCCTAACTAGCATACTAAGGTACTAGAGCAACTTATAGGTCTAAAAGAACTCATATAACAACCAAAATCAAGATTAAATCCCAACATTCAACAAAATCACTATTTTTAATCAAAACCCAAAATAAATTCCAAATAAATTCTAAACTCAACCAAACTTCAAATATAACACATCAAGCATTATATAAACATGATATGAACATTTTAGCATAAAAATGGGGGAAAAGCAACTTACCCGGATTTTCTCAAAGTTGCCGGAACTCGAATATTTTTGGCTTCCTACGATCCTATCGACGATCCAAACAAGATTCATGTTTTAAGAAATGAGAAATAATGAGAGGGAGAGGAAGAAAATGAAGAGAGAAGGTAGAGAGAAACTTACCCTTTCTTGACAATGGAAGAGAGAGAGAGAAATGAGCTGGGAGTGGAAGGGAGGATGAAAGTGAGGGAGGTGAGGGGAAAAGAGAGAGTAAGTAGGATGATTAGAGAATTTACACATAGACCCCCTCCCCTACACACTAACACAATAATCTTATACTCCCCACTAACAACTAAGACTCAACACTTCTACACTAGCACAAATGACCCAAATAAAATGCTAGTCATAATTTATTATAACACAAAAAAATGCACACATAAATTATTAATTAAATAATAATTTAAATAAATAATTAAGCAAATAAATAAATAATAATTATTTATTACTAATAAAATAGAGCCTAGTTTTCGGGTCGTGACATTCACTACCCCTTAAAGAAAATTCGACCCGGATTTTAAATTACTTACCCGAAAGACCAAATAGGTACGGATACGGTAGTTCTGCCATTTCTCAAATTCCTCAATTGTCCAATCTGACCCACTACAAGGTAACCTTAAATGATGCTTACGATAACACTACCTCTTGAACCGAATCATGCCGTCATTATCTTCATTACTAATCAAAATCCGTACTCAAGATCGAAGAATCCAAATTATTTCCACACATAATATTCACCAAAGGCTATATCTCTAAGGATTCCCATTACAGTGCTCTCGCTCTAGGTAGCACCTTAAACTAGTGGTGTAATATAAACCCAAAATTTTAATACAAAATGTCCACTTAAATCTACGCCATAATATCATCGTCATAACACTCTAATCCTTGAAAGCCTAAAATAATTACGAGTACTCAATAGTCCGAAAATGATCTAAATTTTATCTTCAAGGGATTTCCTCTAACTCCCTTTTTAGTTAATAATCTGTGCTCATATACCCAAGGAAATCAACAAACCTCAAATCTTCAATAGCTAACCCAAGTTAGTCTTTCACGCATACATTTATTAACCTAATGATACTTAGGCTCAATCGTACTACCATCATAATAAGCCAATTAGCTAGCAACGTTCCGACTGACCCAATACCAAATCATGATATTCCTTAATTATGCCCAAGTATTGATACTCAACTTTCTTCACATACCCTTGATCCAATTCGGGAAACGCCACCAAGAAGGGATTTAGAACCATAGAACCACTATCTAACCAAAATTTCAAAATGCCTTTAACATAGATTGAGAAATTATTACTCTCCCAAATTGTACTTAGTCATTTCTAACTTAACACGCTTATCACCATTAATGATCATAACTCCTACAAAAAACTCATCATCCATAACAAATCGTACACCTCTCCATACTAATCCATTCCGATGCATTCACGGAGATGTACTAAAAGTGACCAAAATTTTCCTCAAGAGATTCTCATTGAATCCTCAACTCCTATAACCCAACCGATACAATATGGATATTGATCTAAATATTAGCATTACAACCTTGTACCACAACAACCCAATTTAACCCAAGTTCCCTATCGATCAAGCGACATATTGCCCCCAATATAAATTATACCCAAGACTTCAAAATTAATATTGCCAACAGAATAAGCTAAATTCCCAGCACAACCTTATAATAAAGATTTTCTGATTTTCAATATAGAACCTGAACATTATATATATACCTAGTATGCTCCTAAACAAAGTCAAACATACTCATATAGAAATATTCTCCACCTATCGATGGCACACAAGAAATTCATAGAATATAGAAAGCTAAACCATACCACTTAACTCATCAATATCCCGCATAGGTGACATAACCAGATCACCTTACCTCTATCAGTAGCGATCACGAAATTCCGTACTCGAGAATACACCTCAACATAAATCACTTAACGAGGACAAACATAAGAATATAGCACAAGACATTTCCACATTACGAAATAGGTATGTTCAAGCCTTCAAAACTCGCACTCTCGATTCCCAAGCCAACTAACCCCAATGGAACCAACAATATTGACACCAATCCTATACTTAATATACCACAAGAGAAGGAACACTCGACGTCAATATCACGACTTATAACTCAACCAACTTCTACCTTAACCTCATTCTTTCAAGAAAACTTAGTTTCTAAACCACTCAAAATCATAACATCCAAGTATTGAAACCTATTCAATATCAGAGTTCTTATTCTCCTTCAAGATCTAAAACCATTGCTCTGATACCAACTGTCACGCCCCGGAAATCTTACAAATCCATAAATATAAAATTTTTATAATATACATCTCCAAAATGTAATATACCAAACCGGGCGCGTGAATTCAACTATAAACCAATACCATCAAACAACACCTCAACGAGATTATAACTCGGAGACTAGAAACAAATGCGGAAGAAAGAACAACTATTAACAAAAATACCCAAAGTACAACCGTATATACAACACACTGAACGACTACGAACCCACAATAAAATACATAAAGGCTCCGAAGAGCAACTACCTCAAATACGATCAACCTGCTCAGAAGATTCCCGCTACAACGGACCTCACAACGCTACCACTTACTTTCTTGGGGGGGGGGGGTTAAGGAAAAACAATTTGAAACAAGAAACGGGGTGAGATAAAATCTCAGTAAGTTACTAAATGCATCTACATGGCGTAATATCATGCAAATCAACGATAACTGAACAAGTAAATCACGTAACAACAAATGAGAAAGCTCCCTATCGCCAACTGTCCCATGCCAGTTGGAAATAACGACTAACTCATCATGCAGCACATAAGACAGAAATAAACACGTAACAAAGGATACTTAGCCAAGGTTTCATCAAACTGATAGAACAATCGCTGCGCAGCTTCAACCGATCAACCAATCAACAATAGCAGTATAACCACTGAAGAGAACCCCGGTCAGAACCGACCAATCAATCAATCAACCCATCAAGCCATCTTCATAGTAGCATAAAAGCTGAAGAGAATACCACCAGTACCGGAACAATAACCATAAGAGTGTCACAAAGGACAAGAGCCATGCCACAAAGTCATGCTCGGTAGCTAGATACATTCCCAAAGGAAGCTAACTTATCTTTTCCAAGGCCAATCTGGAAAAGGGTATAGAAGGGGGCAAAACAATGGTTAACATTATAATGGACTTGGCTTTGCCATTATAATCTTCCCATCGCCCGATGCAACAAATATGCCAGCTGGGCTTCCAAATAAATGCTAAGTAGTAAATACTAGCTTAATTAAACAACTTAGGGTTCCAAAGTAGGGAACCATACCAAATAATCACCATAAAGATGCAACGGTTACTCATGAAGAGTTTAACAACAATGATAACAAGAGTTTCTCATGAAGAGCACAACAACGATAAACGGAATTTCTCATAAAGAGCACAACAACGATAAACGGAATTGCTCATAAGGAGCTCAACAACAATGATTATTAGAATACGATAATTCCATAAAGAGGAACCATACCAGATACATTCCAAAGATGATACCCACAAGTTACTCATAAGGAACACAACCCAAACGGTCGCTCACAAATAGTACAACGACTATAACCCAAAATTATCCTAAAACGTTTACTCATAAAGATGTACTAGGACTATGAACTCAACCATCTCACCACACCTGAAATTCCAAAGTAGGAAATCAGAATGAATACACCTTAAGGTTAATCAAACCGTGGTACTCAATTGCCAATTCACGCTTTATCTCCGTTCATAACGAACCAATTCTAAACACCCCAAACGGATCCAAAAGGTTACACTTATTAGAACATGATCACGACCGGGCTAAACCCTACACTTTGGTGCTCATTAACAACCCTCTAGGTACTATAGGACATCGCCTAAAACCTATACCAAGTCTCACTCAAAAATCGATTCGATTGGAACAATCACGAACACATCATAAGATGCCCAAACATTCCCAAACAATACTTGATCAAATTACATAACACCATTGTTCACAAAGGAATCAATTTTAATTACTAAAGTGTTCCACGGTTCCCAACTAAGTCAACTAGAATAGTACTATGGAACCTAGACCGAGACTACACCTTGATCTTAAACTTCAACAATGATACAATCATTTTGATCTGGAACCATGCGGCCAATATAACCATTGCGTAGTGCTCGAAAAGCTCTTTCCAACGATAGTTTACACGTCCAAAACGGAGTCCGGACGAAGAAGTTATGGTCTCCGGAAGATTGAACGTAAAACGGATAATTTTTATAAAGTGTTCGGCCGGACATTAAGGAAAATCCCTGTTTTAGCTCCGAATTTCACTCATTTCGTTCCAAAACTTAGGAGTATTTATATATACTTCTATCCTAACATTTAAAGACAAGAAAACTCAATTCATGTGCCTCTAAAACCCAAATAATCCCAAAGTTATTAAAGAACATAAAACTAAATTTCACAACACAAACTTAATCACAAATGACCCAATTCTATCACTAGAGTGTACTACAATGTTCACTAAGGTTGACTAGAAGGACACCTAAGACTTAGACCAAAACGCATTCTTCAATCACACAAAATAACAAATGAAAGCCTTCAGAGGTTCTGTGCGGCCGCCCACTCGAGTCTGTGCTGTCGCACAAAAAGCCATCAAACAAGAACAAAACCATTCAGATAGATGTGCGGTCGCCCACCATATTTTGGGCGGTCGCCCAACCCTCTGGTCTGCCGGAAATCGGGAGGGATGAACTGGGTTCTTCCATTTTCAACCCAAACCAAAACTAAACCAAAATCCAACACTCCTAACTAGCATACTAAGGTACTAGAGCAACTTATAGGTCTAAAAGAACTCATATAACAACCAAAATCAAGATTAAATCCCAACATTCAACAAAATCACTATTTTTAATCAAAACCCAAAATAAATTCCAAATAAATTCTAAACTCAACCAAACTTCAAATATAACACATCAAGCATTATATAAACATGATATGAACATTTTAGCATAAAAATGGGGGAAAAGCAACTTACCCGGATTTTCTCAAAGTTGCCGGAACTCGAATATTTTTGACTTCCTACGATCCTATCGACGATCCAAACAAGATTCATGTTTTAAGAAATGAGAAATAATGAGAGGGAGAGGAAGAAAATGAAGAGAGAAGGTAGAGAGAAACTTACCCTTTCTTGACAATGGAAGAGAGAGAGAGAAATGAGCTGGGAGTGGAAGGGAGGATGAAAGTGAGGGAGGTGAGGGGAAAAGAGAGAGTAAGTAGGATGATTAGAGAATTTACACATAGACCCCCTCCCCTACACACTAACACAATAATCTTATACTCCCCACTAACAACTAAGACTCAACACTTCTACACTAGCACAAATGACCCAAATAAAATGCTAGTCATAATTTATTATAACACAAAAAAATGCACACATAAATTATTAATTAAATAATAATTTAAATAAATAATTAAGCAAATAAATAAATAATAATTATTTATTACTAATAAAATAGAGCCTAGTTTTCGGGTCGTGACATTCACTACCCCTTAAAGAAAATTCGACCCGGATTTTAAATTACTTACCCGAAAGACCAAATAGGTACGGATACGGTAGTTCTGCCATTTCTCAAATTCCTCAATTGTCCAATCTGACCCACTACAAGGTAACCTTAAATGATGCTTACGATAACACTACCTCTTGAACCGAATCATGCCGTCATTATCTTCATTACTAATCAAAATCCGTACTCAAGATCGAAGAATCCAAATTATTTCCACACATAATATTCACCAAAGGCTATATCTCTAAGGATTCCCATTACAGTGCTCTCGCTCTAGGTAGCACCTTAAACTAGTGGTGTAATATAAACCCAAAATTTTAATACAAAATGTCCACTTAAATCTACGCCATAATATCATCGTCATAACACTCTAATCCTTGAAAGCCTAAAATAATTACGAGTACTCAATAGTCCGAAAATGATCTAAATTTTATCTTCAAGGGATTTCCTCTAACTCCCTTTTTAGTTAATAATCTGTGCTCATATACCCAAGGAAATCAACAAACCTCAAATCTTCAATAGCTAACCCAAGTTAGTCTTTCACGCATACATTTATTAACCTAATGATACTTAGGCTCAATAGTACTACCATCATAATAAGCCAATTAGCTAGCAACGTTCCGACTGACCCAATACCAAATCATGATATTCCTTAATTATGCCCAAGTATTGATACTCAACTTTCTTCACATACCCTTGATCCAATTCGGGAAACGCCACCAAGAAGGGATTTAGAACCATAGAACCACTATCTAACCAAAATTTCAAAATGCCTTTAACATAGATTGAGAAATTATTACTCTCCCAAATTGTACTTAGTCATTTCTAACTTAACACGCTTATCACCATTAATGATCATAACTCCTACAAAAAACTCATCATCCATAACAAATCGTACACCTCTCCATACTAATCCATTCCGATGCATTCACGGAGATGTACTAAAAGTGACCAAAATTTTCCTCAAGAGATTCTCATTGAATCCTCAACTCCTATAACCCAACCGATACAATATGGATATTGATCTAAATATTAGCATTACAACCTTGTACCACAACAACCCAATTTAACCCAAGTTCCCTATCGATCAAGCGACATATTGCCCCCAATATAAATTATACCCAAGACTTCAAAATTAATATTGCCAACAGAATAAGCTAAATTCCCAGCACAACCTTATAATAAAGATTTTCTGATTTTCAATATAGAACCTGAACATTATATATATACCTAGTATGCTCCTAAACAAAGTCAAACATACTCATATATAAATATTCTCCACCTATCGATGGCACACAAGAAATTCATAGAATATAGAAAGCTAAACCATACCACTTAACTCATCAATATCCCGCATAGGTGACATAACCAGATCACCTTACCTCTATCAGTAGCGATCACGAAATTCCGTACTCGAGAATACACCTCAACATAAATCACTTAACGAGGACAAACATAAGAATATAGCACAAGACATTTCCACATTACGAAATAGGTATGTTCAAGCCTTCAAAACTCGCACTCTCGATTCCCAAGCCAACTAACCCCAATGGAACCAACAATATTGACACCAATCCTATACTTAATATACCACAAGAGAAGGAACACTCGACGTCAATATCACGACTTATAACTCAACCAACTTCTACCTTAACCTCATTCTTTCAAGAAAACTTAGTTTCTAAACCACTCAAAATCATAACATCCAAGTATTGAAACCTATTCAATATCAGAGTTCTTATTCTCCTTCAAGATCTAAAACCATTGCTCTGATACCAACTGTCACGCCCCGGAAATCTTACAAATCCATAAATATAAAATTTTTATAATATACATCTCCAAAATGTAATATACCAAACCGGGCGCGTGAATTCAACTATAAACCAATACCATCAAACAACACCTCAACGAGATTATAACTCGGAGACTAGAAACAAATGCGGAAGCAAGAACAACTATTAACAAAAATACCCAAAGTACAACCGTATATACAACACACTGAACGACTACGAACCCACAATAAAATACATAAAGGCTCCGAAGAGCAACTACCTCAAATACGATCAACCTGCTCAGAAGATTCCCGCTACAACGGACCTCACAACGCTACCACTTACTTTCTTGGGGGGGGGGGTTAAGGAAAAACAATTTGAAACAAGAAACGGGGTGAGATAAAATCTCAGTAAGTTACTAAATGCATCTACATGGCGTAATATCATGCAAATCAACGATAACTGAACAAGTAAATCACGTAACAACAAATGAGAAAGCTCCCTATCGCCAACTGTCCCATGCCAGTTGGAAATAACGACTAACTCATCATGCAGCACATAAGACAGAAATAAACACGTAACAAAGGATACTTAGCCAAGGTTTCATCAAACTGATAGAACAATCGCTGCGCAGCTTCAACCGATCAACCAATCAACAATAGCAGTATAACCACTGAAGAGAACCCCGGTCAGAACCGACCAATCAATCAATCAACCCATCAAGCCATCTTCATAGTAGCATAAAAGCTGAAGAGAATACCCCGGTACCGGAACAATAACCATAAGAGTGTCACAAAGGACAAGAGCCATGCCACAAAGTCATGCTCGGTAGCTAGATACATTCCCAAAGGAAGCTAACTTATCTTTTCCAAGGCCAATCTGGAAAAGGGTATAGAAGGGGGCAAAACAATGGTCAACATTATAATGGACTTGGCTTTGCCATTATAATCTTTCCCATCGCCCGATGCAACAAATATGCCAGCTGGGCTTCCAAATAAATGCTAAGTAATAAATACTAGCTTAATTAAACAACTTAGGGTTCCAAAGTAGGGAACCATACCAAATAATCACCATAAAGATGCAACGGTTACTCATGAAGAGTTTAACAACAATGATAACAAGAGTTTCTCATGAAGAGCACAACAACGATAAACGGAATTTCTCATAAAGAGCACAACAACGATAAACGGAATTGCTCATAAGGAGCTCCACAACAATGATTATTAGAATACGATAATTCCATAAAGAGGAACCATACCAGATACATTCCAAAGATGATACCCACAAGTTACTCATAAGGAACACAACCCAAACGGTCGCTCACAAATAGTACAACGACTATAACCCAAAATTATCCTAAAACGTTTACTCATAAAGATGTACTAGGACTATGAACTCAACCATCTCATCACACCTGAAATTCCAAAGTAGGAAATCAGAATGAATACACTTTAAGGTTAATCAAACCGTGGTACTCAATTGCCAATTCACGCTTTATCTCCGTTCATAACGAACCAATTCTAAACACCCCAAACGGATCCAAAAGGTTACACTTATTAGAACATGATCACGACCGGGCTAAACCCTACACTGTCTGGACCTTGAGAGTAGGTTGATTTCCTTCTTGATAAACCACGGAACAAGGATTTCACATCTAAATGTAGTTGCTTGAAGGCTTCGACCATTTCTGGGATGCTAGCGTCATCTTCAGTTATTTCCACCATATTGACATCCATGGCGATGATCTTTCTTGGGTCCGCAATGACATTATCCTTGATGAGTTTCTGCATGATTTGCTTGATGGTGAAGCACTCGTTGTTGGTGTGTCCGGACACTCTATGGTCGTAGCAAAACTTGGACATGTCACAACCATGCTTGGGCCATTTGAATCTGTGCTCCGCGGGAGTTATCAATTCGATCTTGACTAGTCCTCCGAATAGAGCATTCATGTCTAGGCCCAGTTCGGCGAAGGAGTCCACCATTTCTACAATACCAATATCACCTCCGATGAGCTCGACCATGTTGACACCACCATTGTTAGGGAGCGGGTTTTCTATGGTGTTCGGACCTTTATGCTTCTCTATCTTGCCATCAGCTATGAGCTTTTGGATGGCACGCTTGAGATGAATGCAGTCATCGGTTGTATGGCCCATGTACTTGTGATACTTGCAGAACTTAGTTGCATCAAGATTGACCGACTTGTTGAATGGTTCATAGTTCTCAAGCGGCTTGATTAAACCCTTTTTTATCAAAACTTCGAAAACTTTGCTAGTGGGCATGCCAAAGTCGTCGAAGTGATCTTCTTTTCGGGGAAAGCTGCTTGCAACTGCTTGGACAGCAAAGGCGGAGTTGTCTTGGACCATACTTACTTGATTCCCACAGAGGTATTTTTGGACTCTAGGATCGCCCATTAGGTTTTCCTCAGATTGCTTAAGTGTTTGCCAAGAAAAGGGGTTGAGATCAACAAGGAAACTGACCAAAACCCGACTGTCAAGGGGGGATATCTCGTATGAGACATCAATGTCTCGTACGAGACATCCATGTGCTGGAATCACATTTTTTCCCTCTGTAGCAGTTTCAATGTTCATTTAGGCCCCTGACTAACGGAGTTGGTCAGAAACTTAACGAAACATGTCCAACTTAATGAGTTTCAACCCAAATCAAAGGCGAGACACGGAAGTAGTGTGATTATGGATGAATGTCCAAAATGGGGTGTCTACAGAGCCCCTCGGCGACGATACTTATGGATGAAGTAACGTCGTCGATATAAAAGATGCCATTTTGAACTAGGGGGTATGGTCGTGCTAAAAAGCTGCCTACGTATTCCTCGGAAAGAAATCAGACCAAACGTAGTTCGACTCTAAAAACACGCAAAAACTGAGGTTTAAGGTATTTTGAAAAACATTTTTGAAAACAATACTTGCGGTAAGTAAAGCATAGATTTTAGAGAGTACCCATACTGAGGAATCAATGGCCTTGACCCAATTCTGAATATACTCCTTTTTTGTTGATGATGAACCGTCTCTAGCTGCAATCCATACTGAGGAACCAATCTCTTTGACTCCAATTCTGAATATGCCCTGTTATTGATGACGAACCGCCTTCAGATCTGGTGGGAATCCTATGTTATTAACATACGTCTTGATAAGAATTATCGGACTCGGGTTTGGAGATGCCAATTACTTGGATCCTTGCTTCTCCTTCCGATGAGATTGCCTCTCTGCAGGAAAATATGAATCCTATGCCATTAGCTTATACCTTGTTGACAATTATGGGACTCTGAGGGGTGTGAATCCTATGTTATTGGCGTACGCCTCGATAACAATTATGGGATCAATGGTTGTGGAGACGCCAATTACTTGGTTCCTTGCTTCTCCTTCGGATGAGACTGTCTCTCCGTCAGAAAAGTGTATCCTATGCCATTAGCTTACATCTTGATGGCAATTGTGGGACTCTAAATGTTGGGATCCTGTGTTACTAACTTACGCTTAATAACAGTCGTGGGATACCCGGTTGCAAATCCTGTGCCACTAACATACGCCTTGATGATAGTCGTTGGATTTAGAGTTTGCTGATGTAGATTTTTTTGCTCACCCATGATCTTGGATGTGCGGTGAGAATAAATTCGTACTGAGAAACAACTTTGCTTGTTCCAATTCTGAAAATATCCATTTGTTGATGACTCAAAGTTCCATCTTGAACTGGGTTTAGATTCGACCTCTTAGTCTAAAGCAGGGCTTTTTCTTACCTTTCTGTTAAAAAGCAGGGCTTTTCTGGAATTTCTGTTAAAAGCAGGGCTTTTCTAGAATTTCTCAAGAAAACTGGGTTTTCTGAGATTTTTCTGGAGATATCTCGTACGAGATATCGAAGTCTCGTATGAGACTTCTCAGTTTTTACGCATATCATAGGCGATATCAGGCGCTGAAAGTGATTTTCAAAATCACTATTCTTATTTCATTTCATAAATTCTTAACCCTAGGAGATTTTGTCATCCAAAAATCTTCATTTTAACCAAGTTCTAGTGATTCCCAACCCTTTCAAATGGCCGGTGCAAATCGTTTTCACAAGGAACACCTTTTTCGTAGGCATATGAGAGGCAAAGTGTGGGCGACCGACGAGTTGTGCCCGCTCCCCGATGATCATATTTCTCACGCCGTTCGGACGAGGCGGGTAAGGATCTCTTCCTTTGACTGAGCTTCTATGTCAATTTCGTTGTTGCATGTCTCAATTTGGTGTTCTAGCAATTCAACTTTTGTCAATTTTCACCTAGAATTATCATTGCTAGGGTTTATCATGCATGTCTGATCTTTCGATGGAATTTCATCCTTGTTGATGTTGAAAATCATTGTAGTATGGTAGTACATGATTTTGACTGTCGTTTTAGGCGATTCTGTGACTTTTTGGGTAAAATTCTTAAATGAGGGTTTTACTGATTTTTGGACATTTGTCTCTTTCGTCTATGTTGCTTGCAGTCATTCAGGGTCGTCGATAATTGTAGAGGCAGCGTACGGGCGGTTTCTGAGAGGGAGGCCGTCCCTGAGTCTGTTGTCGCTTTTTTTCCTTGGCGGAGTTTGGGCATTGACCATACGTACGGGTTCGCTGGTATGAGGTTCCTGATGATTAGCCTTGGTGGGGGATGCTTCTTCTTAGGAGAGAGAGTCTCTCGCCAGTAGGGTGGTGGTGTTAGTACCCGATCTGAAAATGAGTTTATTAGGGCTTTCCCAAATATACAAGGACTTTATGGGAATTAGAAACCTTGCAAAGACTTGTCCCGGATTCCCAAAAATAGCTCAATGTTCTAGAAAGCATTAAATATGGACATTTAGGGTTGCCTTGTATGAACAGTAAAACCCTACCTTGAATTTCAAGTCAGCGTGCAACGATGGCCACGCGGCCACTTTCGCCGCCGCCCTCAATATTGGCCACGCGGCCACATCCGCCCCGGATGATCTGGACCATCAGATCTTCCCCTCAGTTTACTATATAAACCAATCTCATGCTATTGGTTTAGGGGGATCCGAATTTGAGAGTTCTTAAACACAATTTTGCTCTCTAATTAGCATTCAAACCTCCAAGAAGATCAAGGTTTATTTCTTGCCAACATAGGTAAGTTTTCTAACTTATTTCTTCACGTTCTTGCATTATTTCTAATGTAGATCTTTAATATTCATGTTCTTGCATGTTTATTCATAGTTTCTTCATATGCTTCGCATGTTCATTCATATGTTCATATATGTTCTTCATATGTTCATCGTGTTCATAGATTAAAACCTTATTTATGCTATATTTAGGGTTGCGATCTTCATGTTTGCATGTTATTTCATAGCCGATGATGACCTAGGGTTCATCGACCCAAGGATGATCTAGGAACTACTTCTAAACCCTAATCTTTAGGTAATTCCCCCTCATTATGCATGATCCCGATTCTTCTGCCTATTCTAATTCTCTCGAACTACGCTGACCTGAGCTTCTCACATTGAGAGGAACGTAGGCAATCTTCGGATCCGGTCTCAAACACTAACACACTACTAACACATTCATCATGATAGAAAGACCGATCATTCGGGCAATAGGAGTGATAACGTTCAATATTCTTCTCTTGTTGTAATTTGACCCCCGAACCCATTAAACATGCTTTTTCTCAATGTTTTGGCTATAATTAAAACGGCGTGGCGACTCTCATAATTTTAATGTTACTATGAATATTCTCAAATTCAAACACACGTATTCACAGTGGCGACTCTGCTGGGGACTGCTTTGAAACTTTTTCAAACTTAGTGGGTCTAACTTTCGTTTACATCATGATACTTGCCATGTTTACGCATGCACACACCTGCCATGTTTACGCATGCACACACCTGCCATGTTTACACATGCACACTTGCCATGTTTACACATGCACACACCTTCCATGTTTACACATGCACACACCTGCCATGTTTACACATGCACACACCTGCCATGTTTACACATGCACACACCCGCCATGTTTACACATGCACACACCCGCCATGTTTAAACATGCACACTTGCCATGTTTTCACGTGCCCCCTACAGTTAAGCCATGTTTACACATGCACCCGCGCACTCCGCCATTTTAATACTCGTACCTTGTACCTTGTACCATGTACCTTTGTTATTCTCGCCTTAGTATTAGGGTCAAACAAAACTCTGCTATGCTCCCTTGTACATTATTTTCCTTCTCATGAATTGCATTGGCATCATCCTAACATTAAAAACTTCTCTCTTTTCTCCCTAAAAAAAGAATTAGTTTTTACCACACACTACCACTAGTCCGTGTCAGCACTGCACAGGTCCCCATTACCCGGAGTATTCGATGTGCAGGAATTTGTGCGCTACTGCCGCCCTCTTTTCGAGTCACTCGTCTACTCCACTCACCGTGTACGTTCCGCGAGCGGTGGGAAGCTTTTACCTAACCCGTTTCAACCCACACATAGAGATTAGGACACTCCTCGGACCACCCATTTAGGATGTAAATAAATGCAAAACTTTTCGTTAAATAAAATGTGCATTGCATCTAGGCGACCTCCAAGGTCCATCGTTCACCCCTTGGGCCATCTATCAAAATTCCTCATCTTGGCCTATCTAGGTTACCTACCCATCATTGCGACCCATTTGGGTCTACCCTTCATCTCGACCCGCTTTGGTCAAAATCCCACCATCCTTTGGCCTCTTAGGACAACTTGATCTACCTTTAACCTCCTAGGTCAACCTTCGACCGCCTAGGTCAACCTTCCCAACCTTTGACCTCCTAGGTCAACCTCATCCACCTTTAACCTCTTAGGTTAACCCTTGACCGCCTAGGTCAACCTCATCCACCTTTGACCTCTTAGGTCAACCCTTGACCGCCTAGGTCAATTTTATCCGCCTCCGACCTCTTAGGTCAACCCTTGACCTCCTAGGTCAACCTTATCACCTCCGACCTCTTAGGTCAACCCTTGACCACCTCCGACCCCTTAGGTCAACCTTATCACCTTTGACCCCCTAGGTCAAACTTGATACCTTCGACCTCTTAGGTCAACCCTTGACCTCCTAGGACAACCTTATCACATTTAACCCCCTAGGTAAACTTTATCATCTTTGACCTCTTAGGTCTACCCTTGACCCCCTAGGTCAACCTCATCCGCCTTCGACCTCTTAGGTCAACCTTTGACCCCCTAGGTCAACTTAATCATCTTTGACCTCTTAGGTCAACCTTTGACCCCCTAGGTCAAACTCATCCTCCTAGGTCAACCTTATCACCTTTGACCTCTTAGGTCAACCTTGGACGCCCTCGGTCAACATTATCACCCGTTGACCTCTTAAGTCAACCTTTGACCTCCTAGGTCAACCCAATCACCTTCGACCTCTTAGGTCAACCCTTGACCTCCTAGGTCAACCTTATCACCTTTGACCCCCTAGGTCAACTTTATCAACCTCCGACCTCTTAGGTCAACCCTTGACCACCTAGGTCAACCTTATCACCTCAGACCCCTTAAGTCAACCCTTGACCTCCTAGGTCAACCCTATCACCTTCGACCTCTTAGGTCACCCCTCGACCTCTTAGGTCTACCCTTGACCGCCTAGGTCAACTTTATCCGCCTTTGACCTCTTAGGTCTACCCTTGACCTCCTAGGTCAACCTTATCACCCTCGACCTCTTAGGTCACCCCTCGATCTCTTAGGTCAACCCTTGACCGCCTAGGTCAACTTTATCCACCTCCGACCTCTTCGGTCAACCTTTGACCCCCTAGGTCAACTTAATCACCTTCGACCTCTTAGGTCAAACTTGGACTCCTAGGTCAACCTTATCCGTTTTCGACCTCTTAGGTCAATCTTTGATTCCATTGGTGAACCCAATTACCTTTGGTCCTAACCCCCTTAGGTCGAACCGTCATCTTGGCCCACCTAGGTCATTATTTGACCCACCGTCGTCCAGACCAACCTAGGTCAACCCGTTTAGGTCCAACTTGTCCGTCTTAGGTTAAAACTACCCCTTCACCTTTGACCCGTCAAGGTCAACCCGTGACCCGCTTAGGTCGACTTACCTATCTTGGATCCATCTAGGTCAATCTCCAACCTTCCTTAGTCCACCAACCCGAATAGGTCAACCTTAGACCCGCTTAGGTCAAACCATGTCTATCCCGCTTAGATCATCCCATAGGCAAACCGCTACAACCCGCTATCTTGATTCGTTCACCATATAGGTCAATCCAACCCTTCTCATTTAGGTCGACCTATCCTTTACCCATCTAGGTCAACCCACCATTATCGTCGCATCCTAGCTTGAACCATTTCTTGTCTCAAACCTTAGGTCAAATTTAGGTCAAACCTTAAGTCAAACCTTACCTGATTCCTATAGGTCTTCCTCACCCAAGCTTGACTAAAGACCGAGTCATCTCCCTCTTTTTGACCCCTATGGTCATCTCTCACCTCTTTTTAAAAGTCTAACTTGACTCGAACTACAGCGACCTGATCCTCTTATTGTGTGAGACCTCTCCCTCATGATAAGGGGAACGTAGGAAACTTCGGCCCGGTCAAACTTTCATTTTTTTACCAAAATGCATTTCAAAAATGTGGAGACCGACTCTTTTCCAAAAAATTATTCTTATAACGATGCCTTATCATTAAATACGAATCTAATTCTTTCATGACATAGAGTTCTGCATCATGTCGGCTGCAAGGAACATCGAAGTTGCAACTGAAGCTGCTACCCAAGATCCCGAGACAATCCTCTACACCGGTACTGCTCTCAGTAAGCAAGCATCCCACTTCGAAGCCATCCTCGATTAACAAGCAATCCACTTTAAGGCCATTCTCAATGAGCAAGCAACACACTTTCAGAAGGAGATGCATAAGACCCTAAGAGATATCGAGAGGCACCATTTGTCTGACATTCGTAGAGTTTATGATTACCTCAGTCGAGTTCTCCCTCTTGCTCAATGTCAACACCCGTACGCTCCTCAAATGTACGGGCTGCCACAGACTGTCCCCGTCGGGATGCCTCCTATGACTACTCATCAACAAGGGTTGCCGGTACCTAAATCACCCTCAAAGACAGTTCGTGAAAGGAAGGACGAGCGCGAATTCGACGACTTAGTATGCCGTTAGCCAAACTCTTCAAAAGTCTAGTTCAAGCCGGCAAGTTGTCTCCTTTGATCAACTATGAACCAAGTAGGGTGAAGCAATGCTTGGATACCTCCAAACACTGCCAATACCACCAGTACATTGGGCATGACACCAAAGATTGCGTCCAATTGAGGAGAAAGATTCAAAGCCTCATTGACAGCGGAGCCATCACCCGCCAACGGAATACATGGGCATGGGCAAAAGAGGAAATTGGGGCTACCTCCTTTAAATAAAAGAAAAGAAAAGGGTTATTCAGTCTTCGTAGGTTCTAGAGTGTCCTTAGTCAAAAGTCCACCTTGGACGATTTTTGTTTCTTTATGTAAAAGTCCACCCCGGACTAGTCAGTTTAAATTTTTTAGTTCCAATAAAAAGGTCTTTATTTCTTTTCTTTTCTCTCTAGACTTGAGACATAAGCTTGCATATATCAATTTCATGAAAATTGTCTTATTCACCATTTTCGCTTGATTGCTATATCTTTATATGATGAATTAATCTTAATCTTACTCATTAATGACGACTCATTAAAAGGTAAATGGACCCACAAACCATTCACATAACTAAGTAAACGATTAATCTCAAAATAACAAATGCTTCGATCAATTGGGATGAACGAATCACTTTCCCTTCTCTCTACATTCTACCCCCATACACTCTCTCTATACACTCACCCCTTGTACACACTTCATGTACACTCTCTATATACACCTTCTCCCATACACTATCCTCATACGCCTCTCATCCCACCATTAGACCCCTTTTTATAAGGTCGTGACAAAGGAATGGACTGCGGTTGCTCATCATCAAATAGACATCCATGCTGCCACAATTTAAAGGGTTGGTTTGTTCCCATCATGAGTACTACATGCCGTTACACTGGGGCTGTCCGTATTCCATCGCAAATATAAGACAAGTGCACGAAGTCATTCATTGGTGCACGTGATAATCCAATGGAGCTCTACCGGTGAAAATCAAGGGGCTAGGATGCCCGCCGCCAGCAAAAGGCCGCTTGAACTATAAGGAAGCTACCTCACAATCGAGAGAGGCGAAAGCAAACTAGGGGCTTGTCTTGCCCAATGTTTCATGTACAAATATAAAAAAAAATATGGCTCGCTAGGATGAAACCCAAAAGAGCGACCTAGGCAAAAGTTAGAGCATCGCACAAAAAGAAGCCCGCTAGGTTGAAAACCCGAAAGGGCGGCTTAGGCAAAAAAAAAGGGTGTGCACAAAGAGATAAAATAAAAAAAAAAAATAAAGAAAAATAGAAGGGGCTATCACCATACAAAAGTAAAAGTCTCATTTTCTTTTCACCTCAAATGTTCTATTTTCCTTTCTTTCCTTACAAAGTAGATAAACGGCAGCAACCCATGATAACTACGATGGAGCAATCCACTGCAACAACTACAAAGGAGTAATCCACCGCAATGAGCTACAAAGAACAACTCACCTCAAACGAACCTCACACCCTAAACTCAAAACCCAACTTCATCGTCAACCGGGCGACCACTCAAAGCCAAACATAACATACCTTGGGCCAACTTTCTTTCCTTTCTTTCCTCCCACACATACCCACTGAAACCCGACACCATCATAAAGCGGGTCATCCCCGAACTACGCAGACCTGAGCTCCTCACCTTGAGGAGAACGTAGGCAACCTCCCGGTTTGGTCAAAAATATACACAACCCACCTCGAGCCAATTTTCTTTCTCTTCTCTCTTCCCCCATATTTCTACTCCTGACTTCTTCACTCACAATTGATCAAAACATTTATTAATTTGAGGCTACTTGTTTACCAATTAACTATAACTCATTAACTAATCAACGAGGTCCATTCTCGAGCAATCAAATGAGAATCTTGAATAAAACAATTTTCAAATGTCTCGACAAGTCTTCCGTTCTACAATCTAGGAAAGAGCTAAACACTTACTTTCTGTCAAGCAGGGGCTTCCTCCCTTTTGTACATATATACACTCAGTTGCCTAAAGAGTCAACATGTGAGTACTATTTCTCTCTCTCTTACTCTCCCCAAAATGCCCCCGCATGTTTTCAAACAATTCTTTTTTCCTTTTTTGAGTCGACTGAATGATTTCAAAAAAAAAAATAAAAAAATAAAAATAAAAAAATATGATGACGCAAAAGAGATGCCCGCTAGATTGAAAACCCGCAAGGGTGGTCTAGGCAGAAAAAAGGGTGCGTCTCAAAGGAGGTAGGATACCCCACTCTACGCCCTTATCGAACTGGGGCTTCCCCAACAGAATGGGTCGACTATAGGGTTTTCTCAGAGAATATTGAGGCTTCGATAAGCACATACTTAGAAGAAGGGAATCCCTCATCATCAAGCTCGACGTAGAATTTCTCAAAGGAGGAAGGGTACCCGCTCACCAAATTAGAGAATCCCCGATGGAATGGGTCGACTATGTGGTTTCCCAGAGATTACCGAGGCTTCAACAAGGATGTACTTGGAAGATGGAAACCCCTCATCGTCAAACTCGGCACGTGACAAACTCTTTGAATTGGTTAGAATCGTAATTAATTATAAAGCATCTTTATAAAGTCATAACACTTTCAAAAGTTTTCTCTTCCACGACACTTTTTTTATACGTACCAACACATACTCATCCTTACCTTGTCTAAGCAATAGCTCTCTTATCCTCCTAGATCCAACCTCTTAGGTCTACTCAGTCTAACCTGATTGAGCGATCCTTTAGATCCCAAGACCACTCGAGTCTACCAATCGCCTATCTTTTAAGTCTCTAGCATATCCGATTCACACCTTAGGTCTCAACTCCTAAACCCTTTAGATCACAAAACTGTCTACCCTCTAAGTCTATAACCTTAGAGCTCGTCCCTTAGAATTCTTTAGCTCCCAAGCCTTCTCGGTCCAACCAAAACAATGCCATATACGCATACTGTCATACCCAAACCATGGCCCTGCCACTCTTAAACCTAGTGTCACTCCTTAGCTTCAAAAGACTTCCTAGTCTGACCTTCAACCACTTAGGTCTCTAACCTACTTAATCCAAGCTGAGTCCAAACCTCGCCACCTACAAGGTCCACCCTTGAACTCCATGGATCTCAAACATCGCTCCCCCAACGAGTCCAAATCTCAAACCTTGCTCAAGTACATAGGATCTCCTGCGCACCACGCCATGCCATAGGGATCTCAATACCCATCAGGTTAAAACCCGTGTCCTTAAACACCTTTGGTCCCATCCCTAACCTACCTTCGCAATTGCCAAACGATCTTAGTCACACGCATGACCTCTAAGACAAAATTAAGTCCTAAGCATACCCAATCCTGTTAGGTACCTATTGCACTCGAGCAAAGTCTTTGAGACTCAAGTCCATACCTATGCGCCAACATGGTCATATATCCAAACCCATTTCCCGCACCTATGGTTCGCACCTAGCCTAAACTTTCAAACACTCTAGGATCCAAGCCCGACATGCGTATTAGGTACTAGGATCATCCAATCCCAATCCGTTGCTCCTTGGCCGACCTCAAGCCTGCTTGGTCCTAACCCATAACGCGGTTTCCCTAGGACAAAAGACTTACCCGCTTGAAAGCCTTATGTCCCAACGCTACCCTGCCTAGCCTTCAATCTCCTAGATCTCACGCCTACCATTCCATTAGGCCCCGGTCTCCTTAACACATGTCTGAGTCTTACCCTAGCTAAACCCTAGCATTCTAGCCTAGGTCTAACCTATCGAGCCTATCCATCCATGAGGTATCAAGCTCACCTGCCCCAAACCGCAACACCCTTAGACCTCAAACTTGCTCGGTCTAAACCAAGACAAACCTTCAAATGCTTTCGGTCTCTAAACCCTAGTCCCAAACCTAGGTAATCGCCTTCTCTCTAAACCCTAGCCTCAAGCCTAGGTGGTCACCTTCTATCCGAAGCCTAGCCTTAAGCCTAAGTAATCACATTCTCTCAACCTGGCCTCAAGCCGAGGTGGCCACATCCTCTACAAACCCTAGCCTCTAGCCTAGGAAGTCACATGCGCTCTGAACCCTAGCCACAAGCCTAGGTAGTCACCTTCTATCCGAAGCCTAGCCTTAAACCTAGGTAATCACATTCTCTCAACCCTAGCCTCAAGCCTAGGTGGCCACATTCTCTACAAACCCTAGCCTCTAGCCTAGGAAGTCACATGCGCTCCGAACCCTAGCCTCAAGCCTAGGTAATCACCTTCCCAAACCCTATCCTCAAGCCTAGGTAATCACATCTTCCCAAACCCTAGCTCAAGCCTAGGTAGTCACATTCCCTCCAAACCCTAGCCTCGAGCCTAGGTAGTCGCATTCTCTCCAAACCCTAGCCCCAAGCCTAGGTAATTACATCCTTCCAAACCCTAGCCTAAAGACTAGGTAGCTACATCCTTCCTAAACCCTACCCTTGAGCCTAGGTAGTCACATTCCCTCCAAACCCTAGCCTCAAGCCTAGGTAGTCGACATTCTTTCCAAACCCTAGCCTCAAACTCAGGAAGTCGCGTCCTCCCCAAACCCTAGCCTCAAGCCTAGGTAGTCACATATCCTCTCTAAACCCTAGCCTTAAGCCTAGGAAACCGCAACATCCTCTTTAACCCTAGCCCAAGTTCTAGGGAATTTCCAAAGCCCCGCATGCAACATCATTTCCAAATTTCTGAAACCCTAGTCTCGAAACCTAGGAAATTTACAATCTCAATCCCCCGTCTTATTGAACCCTAACCCAGAACCTAGGATACAATGCCCTGTCCAAAACTTAATCACCCTAGCCTCAAGCCTAGGAAGCCGCATTCGCTCTAAACCCTAGCCTCGAGCCTAGGTAGTCGCATTCGCTCCAAACCCTAGCCTCAAGCCTAGGTAGTCGCACCCTTTCTAAACCCTAGCCTCAAGCCTAGGTAGAAATTATCCTCTTTAAACTCTATCATCAAGCCTAGGATTCAACATTCCCTTCAAACCCTAGTCCTAGACCTAGGAAATTCCTTCACCTTAGTCTAAAAATATAGGAAGTTTACAGTCCTTAGCCTTAAAACCTAGCCCAAAGCCTAGGTTACCACGAACATTTCCAAGCCATAGTCACCAATCCCGGAAAATGGTGACCCTAACATCAAGCTTAGTGGACCTTCCACAAAAGCAATCCCTCTTCCCAACGGTCCATGGTCTCAAGCCTAAGAAGTCACAACCTTTCCAACTCCCAGCCTTATGTCTAAAAGCCAACGCCTTTGCAACCTCTGAGCCTACCACAACTCCAAGCCCTAGCCTCCTAGACCTAGGAAATTCCTAAACCCTAGTCCCAAACCTAGGAAAGTCATGGTCCTTAAACACCAGTTTCCAAACCCTTGTTCGAAACCCTAACATCTAGGAAGTTCCCAAACCTCAACCTTTCCAAGCCCTAGCACTAAGCCTAGGATAGAATACTCTCCTCATGCTTAAAGAAACTCCTATCCCTAGCTTGTAAGCCTAGGAAACCCACAGTATCTCCAAGACATAATCTAAAGCCCAAGAAGCCGTGACACCTTTGGCATCCCTATCTCCAGATTAGGAGACCACCATCTTCCTTATTCCCTTTCCTTAAAAGAGCCTTAGGTCCTACCTCTAGGCAACCAAGAAAAATGTCCCTTACCTAACACCTTGGTCTCAATGGCTCGTAGCCTCATCCTCTCCTAAATTAGGATAAGTGGAACTCAGATCATGATTCCCATATTAGCAACTCCCTGAGAGTCCATCTCCTTCGCGTCTCCCTAAAGGTCATTTGCCTTTGTGACTCACCAAAGAGTCCCTTGTGACTCCCCGAGATTCTATCACCTTTGTGACTCCCCGAGAGTCCGTCACCCTTTGGACTCCCCGAGAGTCTATCACCTTTGTGACTCACCGAGAGTTCATCCCGTTTGCGACTTCATAACAATCCATCATCTTTGCCTCCACATGCAAAATTTCAGTTTTACCCCTAGTACATTCCCCTTTGATTCATTTTAGGTGCCCTTAGCGCTGTTTTGACTGATATTCGATACCTTTGGGAACGGAAAGCCTCTTAAAATTTCCATTCTTCACCAAATATTTGCTTAGGATTCGTATGATTGTAAAGACTTCGGCGCCTCTATGACATACGCATCCTAGATCGATCGCGATTGGCAGAAGCCTTGGCGTTTCTGTTTGCGAGAGATCCAGTATCTATTATTTTATCACTTCCTAATATTTGCTTAGGATTCGTATGGTTGTAGAGACTTTGGCGCCTCTATGACATACGCATCCTAGATCGATCGTGATTGGCAGAAGCCTCGGCGTTTCTGTTCGCGAGAGATCCAGCATCTATTATTTTAGCATTTCCTAATATTTGCTTAGGATTCGTATAGTTGTAGAGACTTTGGCGCCTCTATGACATACGCATCCTATATCGATCGTGATTGGCAGAAGCCTCGGCGTTTCTGTTTACGAGAGATCCAGCATCTATTATTTTAGCATTTCCTAATATTTGCTTAGGATTCGTATGATTGTAGAGACTTTGGCGCCTCTATGACATACGCATCCTAGATCGATCGCGATTGGCAAAAGCCTCGGCGTTTCTGTTTGCGAGAGATCCAGCATCTATTATTTTAGCATTTCCTAATATTTGCTTAGGCTTCGTATGGTTGTAGAGACTTTGGCGCCTCTATGACATACGCATCCTAGATCGATCGCGATTGGCAGAAGCCTCGGCGTTTCTGTTTGTGAGAGATCCAGCATCTATTATTAGGATTCGTACGGTTGTAGAGACTTCGGCGCCTCTATGACATACGTATCCTTGATCAATCGTGATTGGCAGGAGCCTCGGCGTTTCTGTTTGCGAGAGATCCAGCATCTATTATTAGGATTCATATGATTGTAGAGACTTCGGCGCCTCTATGACATACGTATCCTTGATCAATCGTGATTGGCAGGAGCCTCGGCGTTTCTGTTTGCGAGAGATCCAGCATCTATTATTAGGATTCGTATGATTGTAGAGACTTCGGCGCCTCTATGACATACGTATCCTTGATCAATCGCGATTGGCAGAAGCCTCAGCGTTTCTGTTTGCGAGAGATCCAGCACCTATTATTAGGATTCGTATGATTGTAGAGACTTCGGCGCCTCTATGACATACGTATCCTTGTTCGATCGTGGTTGGCAGAAGCCTCGGCGTTTCGTTAGCACAATCGGCAGGAGCCCTGGCGATCCTGATTGCGTTTACCATTCCATCTTGGGATTATTTAGACAACGTAATCTTTATTTTTCCCAAATGACTTCATTTCCTAACGAATGTTCGTTCTTCATACAGGATAGTGCCCGTAGGTTTATTATCCCTAGCAGAAGTCCGATGGCTCGCTTTTCCCTAATCGCTCTGAACTACGACCGGCTTGATTCCTCGGAGGATACGTAGGAAACCTGAAAAGGTCCAGCCACCCGACCAACATGGTCATCTTTCTTCCCCAGCAAGTGCATTTTCCCCAGCAGAACACGTTGTTCCCCATCAGAGGACAGTCCTTCCCAATTTCCCCATCAGATTTGAACTACGTTTGGCTTGATTCCCCCACGGATACGTAGGTCGCCTGTCAAGGTCCAGCCGTTCCCTTACCTTTCCTCTGTTTTGAAACTCATGTTTGAGAACGGTTCCTATTTTTATCATCGACCCTCCATTGCCTTGCAAGAAGCGTCGCCGAGGGGCTACTGTTAGTACCCGATCTAAAAATGAGTTTATTAGGGCTTTCCCAAATATACAAGGAATTTATGGGAATTAGAAACCTTGCAAAGACTTGTCCCGGATTCCCAAAAATAGCTCAATGTTCTAGAAAACAATAAATATGGACATTTAGGGTTGCCTTGTATGAACAGTAAAACCCTAGCTTGAATTTCAAGTCAGCGCGCAACGATGGTCACGCGGCCACTTTCGCCGCCGCCCTCAATATTGGCCGCGCGGCGACTTTCGCCGCCGCCCTCAATATTGGCCACGCGGCCACATCCGCCCCGGATGATCTGGACCATCAGATCTTCCCCTCAGTTTACTATATAAACCAATCTCATGCTATTGGTTTAGGGGGATCCGAATTTGAGAGTTCTTAAACACAATTTTGCTCTCTAATTAGCATTCAAACCTCCAAGAAGATCAAGGTTTATTTCTTGCCAACATAGGTAAGTTTTCTAACTTATTTTTTCACGTTCTTGCATTATTTCTAATGTAGATCTTTAATATTCATGTTCTTGCATGTTTATTCATAGTTTCTTCATATGCTTCGCATGTTCATTCATATGTTCATATATGTTCTTCATATGTTCATCGTGTTCATAGATTAAAACCTTATTTATGCTATATTTAGGGTTGCGATCTTCATGTTTGCATGTTATTTCATAGCCGATGATGATCTAGGGTTCATCGACCTAAGGATGATCTAGGAACTACTTCTAACCCTAATCTTTAGGTAATTCCCTCTCATTATGCATGATCCCGATTCTTCTGCCTATTCTAATTCTCTCGAACTACGCTGACCTGAGCTTCTCACATTGAGAGGAACGTAGGCAATCTTCGGATCCGGTCTCAAACAGTAACACACTACTAACACATTCATCATGATAGAAAGACCGATCATTCGGGCAATTGGAGTGATAACGTTCAATATTCTCCTCTTGTTGTAATTTGACCCCCGAACCCATTAAACATGCTTTTTCTCAATGTTTTGGCTATAATTAAAACGGCGTGGCGACTCTCATAATTTTAATGTTACTATGAATATTCTCAAATTCAAACACACGTATTCACAGGTGGCAGACTTGATTTCATCGTCCCCTTAGACCCGCCGGCCTATATGCTTAACTCTTATGCCATCACGGAGGAGGAGAGAGAGGAGCTCATTATTGGTCAGGATGCTTTCGACCATATGTCCATGGAGGCTGATTATCAGGACTTTCTTGCTCGTCTCATGCCCCGATTGATTATAGAGGGTGATCAGGCTCAGGCCCAGGGAGTTGTCCATGTCCGTTTCTGTCCACAGCTTGGACCAGCTTCATTCTCCTACAGCATGGCTGAGGGGATAGAGAGCATCGAGGATCTTCCCGCCTAGTACAATATGCCTGACGGACTTGTACCTCCTGCCGACGCGACCATGGTATGATTTTACGACCCTTCTTCCGACATTTCTGTATCTTTCTATTTATCATTTATCTGAAGATTCTGATATCTCTATTTGTTTCTTCTTAACAGGTGCCTATTTCCAAGTATAGAGAGGTCGCGGGACGGCTTGTCCAGTTTATGGCCTATACCAAGAGGGTGAAGAGAGAGACCACGGATCTCCTAGGCCGGTTGGCTCGGCAGACGGCAGAGTCAGCCTCTTATGGGAAAAGGCCTCGGACTGACGAGTGATCACGTGGCAGTGGCGACGTCTCCTTCCGTTTGATGCCGATTAGATAGAATCCCCTATTCCCTTTTTTTGTTGATGATGTATTTATTGCCTTGGCGTAGGCGAAGACAATTTTTCTATTTGTACCTATGCAACAGTTATTTCCTAACTCTAACACATAATTTATTAGTTAATTTTAGTTTTTATTTCTAACTGTGTAAATGGATTGATTCACATCCGGTTGGTCAACCGAGGGGTAATTTTATGAGATGGATTCGTGTTGGGCCATTTGTATGTGATGCATGAACTGTTTTGGGTGAGTTCCTAGGGTGATTGAGACATGTCTTGACTTGTCGAGCAACCTGAGATTTGAGCAGAGTTTCTGTTGTCTGAAATGGGAGATGCCTTGTACGAGACATCGATGTCTCGTACGAATCATCCTATTAGTCTACGGCTATTTCTCCTTATTCCTCGAGGATTCGGTGGCCAAACTTGTATATAAACACCTCTAGTCCGTCCTAGGATACCATGCAGCCTTGAATTAGTTCTGGGAACTTTTCTTTTGGAGTGAAATTCTCAACCTTTTGCTCCCAATGGCCCTAAGTAAATCCGTCCCTTCATCAATAATTATTGATGATTTCTCTTTGGACTCGGGATTAGTAGAACGCTACAAAAATGACTTAGCAACGTTCTTTCGCTCGTTTGACAAGGCTCGTCAAGAAAGATTCATAGAGATGTTCGGTTTCAAGATTCTTTTCACCTTGAAAAATCTAAAACCGGATTGGGACCTCTTAGAGGGAGTTGCACGCTTCTAGGATCCTTCAACTCATCTCTTCAACTTTTCACTTAATGAGATGTCCCTACTGTAGAGGAGATGGCAGCTATCGTGGATATGCCATTGACAGGAGTGATTGCGGTGCCCAAGTATGAGAAGTACCGGCGGAATCTCTCAGGGATCTGTTGAGTATAGGCCTTCCCGAGGCTCAGAGTTATATTCACAACCGCTACGTTGATCTCCATGCTTTGCCTAAGAGATTTAAAGTTCGGGTGACTCACGGTCATGGCGTGGATTCCCAGTGTTGCCTCTTGGCATTGTGCTTATTTCGAAGCGTGTTATTTATGAGCAAGTGTGGCATGGCAAACACGGAGCTCATGGACATCGTTCTGCAAGCTAGAGGACGGGCCTTTAACATAGTCCCTCTTATCTTGGGGGATACCCTTCATGGTCTTGATGAGCTACACCGAACCGGCTCCATGACTCGGGGAAGTCCATTATTGTTGATTATTTGGCTAAAAGAAGACTTCAAATTTTTGGACTCTCCGACCGAGTATTCTCCTTATACTTTCCATAGACGGAGACTGTTGGTGAAGGGTCTCAGCATTGAGGAGTGGGCTCATATCTTTGCTAAAGCGGAGACCGATGATATTGCTTGGTACCTATCTTTTTGGAAGGTGAGGAGTTTTGTAGCTATAACCTTGGGTACGACAGGGTCGTCCTTCCAGGTTTGAGGGATTCTTCTTTCTATTTTGCTCGGAGGGTAATGCGACAATTCGGTCAACAGCAGGACACTTTCGTGTTAGGGGGACGGCCTCAAGACATTTTTTTCATAGGCTCAGAGTTCTCTATGAGCTTGGCTCGTGCTTGGGGGCAAGGCACCACTATGGATCGTTGGACCAATCTTCGTCATAAAGGAGGGAGCATCTATTTGTAGGACAAATATTTGGATTGGTTTCTGAAAGAACTCCGTCCCAGTGTCGAGGGTATTGATGAGATCTGCTGCTCTTTGTTGGGGGACCAATTTGAGCCTAGTTTGAATTTGAGGAAGAAGGAAGCTAAGGAGGATCCTTCTAATATCAGAGTAGATGCCACTCAATATTTTCTGGATAGTGACTTTTACGAGAAGAGGGCGGACGGACTCCCCGGTAAATTTCAAGCTCTAGATAGGCCTCATGTGTTTGCGAGATTGACTCCCTCGGTGTTCAGTAGACTTGATGTTCCTCCCGGTTTTGAGATACCTTGGTTCAAGAGGAAGAGGGATGACAAGGCGGACCGTGGTCAAGCCCCTACTAAGTTAAGGAAGAAATAGATCCTTGGAGTATCGAGAGATTGCCATAGATAGACCAATGTTTAGATTTTTAGTATTTTATTTATTTTATTTGCAAGTTGGTATTCATGTTAGAAATTTTCTTATTGCTTTCTTGAAATGCATTCAATTAATAAAAAGACAAGATTTTGATTTTATTTTTTGAATAGACCGGACAAAAGGCTGCCTACGTTCTCCTTTTACAACAATTAAATAAGGAGCTCAGGTCATCGTAGTTCTTGTTTAAGAAAGAGAAAATATGTCTGCTGACTGACATGTCTCGCACGAGACATAGGTGTTTCCTACGAGACTGTCCCCTATTTTTTTTTGCACACCCTGATTTTTGCCTAGACCGCCCTTTCAAGTTTTCAATCTAGCGGGCTCCTTTTCTCGTGCTCTCTGCCCTAATTTTTGCCTAGGCCACCCTTGCGGGTTTTCAACCCAGCGAGCTTCCTCTTTTTTTTTTTGAAATAGGGGACGGAACTATGAGTAGTACTTCTTCAGCTTGTCCATGTTGACGGGCTTCGCAGTTGATCTCCATCTAGGTCTTCGAGTTGTACCGCTCCTCCGGAGAATACCTTCTTGGCTATGTAAGAGCCTATCCATCTTGGTCCCCACTTTCCCATAGGATTGAATGGGCCAGGACGATGTTCACGTAAGACAACGTCCCCTTCTTTGATGGTTCTG
>JAOWBW010000318.1:1103900-1256045 GCA_026119855.1 Campanula takesimana | reverse complement strand
CGGCACATAATGTTGTCTTTGATAAACTGCGCTACCTTCTTGGAATTCAGCACCTTGTAAGACTGAGCTTCGACCCACTTGTGAAGTAGTCGACCGCGACGAGGACGAATTCATGACCATTACTACCGGGCCGGCGAGATTTCCCAATAATGTCTATACCCCACGTGGCGAATGGCCAAGCGTGGTGGAACTATACAATTCGTGTGGGGGGATGTGGTGAGGGTTGGAGCATACTGGCATTGTGACACCGTCGAACCCATTGAATACAGTTGTCTCCATGGTAATCCAATAATAGCCCAGCCGAGTGATCTTCTGTCTAAGCATCCTTGCATTCATGTGGGGTCCGCACAACCCGTTGTGTACTCTTCCATTATTGCTTCAGCTTTCTTGTTGTCGACACATAAGAGCAACAGACCATCGTAATGCCTCTTGTACAAAGTATCGTCTAACAGCACAAACTGCCCCGCCAACCTTTTGAGTGCTTGCAGACTCTTGGCCTTCACATCTCCGTCAAAGGACATCTCTCCGTGCTTAAGGAATTTGTAGATTTGGGCGTAACATTGATCTCCGTTTACTTCGGCATTGATCTGGATTTCACAGAAATAGGCGGGGTTCTCCTTCGTCCAACCCTGAATGGTTTCACGGACCTTCCCTCTGGAATTTCAACTAAGGAGGCCAATGTAGCTAGGGCATCCGCGAACCTATTTATGTTCTCGCGGCAGGAAGTGGAAGGTAACTCTTTGAACTGTGCTATCAACTCATCTATGTAACCTTGGTACCGCTGCAGGCAAGGATCAATAGTTTTTCCATTTCTTCGCCGTTTGGTTTAATAATCAAACCAGAGTCTCCATACACTTCTAACTCTTTCACGTTGCGTTCTAGGGCGGCCTCCAATCCGGCTATACACGCCTCATACTCGGCGGCGTTGTTGGTTGCTGAAAATTCCAGCTTGATGGCTATGGGAGTGTACTCATCTTTGGGATCGATAAGTAGGAGTCCGACTCCATTCCCTCGTTTGTTTGCAGCTCCGTCAAAGAATAATTGCCACCTTTCTGCGACCTCAATTGCGAAAATGTCGTCGTCCGGGAACTCGGGGTCGGGTCCTCTTGTCTCGTGCTTGGAGAGTCTACGAGCTGATCGGCCATTGCCCTTCCCTTGATGCTTTCCTCGGTACATAAGTAATGTCGAACTCTCCCAAGAACACTGACCATTTTAGCGAGTCTCATAGACAGGGAGGGTTTATCAAACAGGTACTTGATAGGATCCATTTTCGAGACTAGTAAGATCGGATGGGATACCATGTAGTGCTTAAGCTTCGTCACCACCCATACTAGGCCTACGCAGGTCTTCTCGAGCGCGGAGTAATTGAGCTCGCTACCTTGTAACTTTCGGCTGACAAAGTACACTGCATTCTCAATCCGGGAATCTTTGGCTTCTTGCGCTAACATGGCTCCGACGGCGGTGTCTGTCACAGTTAAGTATACTAGCAAAGCTTCTCCTTATTCGGCGGCTGGCGCAGGATTGGGGTATTCACCAAATATTGTTTGATCCTTTCGAAGGCTATCTGGCAGTCATGATCCCACTCCACACTGGCTATTTTCTTCATTAACTTGAAAATTGGTTCGCAGATGGTGGTCAGCTGATTGATAAACCGACTGATGTATTGCAGGCATCCCATGAATCCTTTTATCTCTGTCTCGGTACGGGGTGGCTTCATCTCCAGGATGGCTTGAATCTTCCTTGGGTCGGCTTCGATCCCATTCTCGGTGACCATGTAACCTAATACTTTCCCTCTACGAACTCCAAAGGTGCATTTCGCCGGGTTCAAACGCATGGCGTGCTCTCTCAACCTGTTGAAGAATTTTCTGAGATCTATCAAGGTGTTGGCCCCTAGACCCTTTGGAATGTATTAATCATGTCATCCATGTACACCTCAATCTCCTTGTGGATCATATCGTGGAATAAAGTCGTAACTGCCCGTTGGTAGGTAGCCCCGGCGTTTCTCAGCCCAAATGGCATGACAGTATAGCAAAAAGTCCCCCATGGGATGGTGAAAGCTGTTTTTTTCTTGGTCCTCCTCGGCCATCTTGATTTGGTTATAGCCGGCAAACCCATCCACAAACGACTTGACCTCATATTGGGCGGTCGCATCCACCAACATGTCGATATTTGGCAAGGGGAAGTCATCCTTTGGTGTAGCTTTGTTGAGATCCCGAAAATCCACACATACTCTGACTTTACCCTTGGATTCTTGACAGTCACCAGATTTGATAACCAAGTTGGATATTCGATCACCCTGATGAAACCCACACGGAGTAGCTTCTCAATCTCTTCCTTCACTTGCAAAGACCATTCCGGCTTAATGCGGCGCAGCTTCTGCTTGACTGGCTTAGCGTCTGGTGCTGTCGGGATTCTGTGCTCTATGATCGAGTTGTCGAGCCCCGGCATGTCCTTATAAGACCATGCAAACACATCCACATATTCTTTGAGTAGCTCAATCAGTGCTCCCTTCGGCTCCGCTGAAGAAACTCCACTCTGCGTTTCCTTAGGCTCGGCTTCGGTTCCCAAATTCACGCATGTTAACACCTCGTCGGCAGCTTGGGCTCGAGATTCTTTTTGATTAATAACCTGTTCTGAGATCTCTTAATGTATTCATCATTTAATGTGTCTGTGTCTGCCTCTTCTAATGAATCGTTATTAACTAAGTGTATATCATTAGTTTGATTATTAGCCAATTTATCAGTTAAAAGAGTGACTATGGAGGGATACTCGGAAAGGTCGAGGGTTTCATTCATGGCAAAAGGGAAAATAGCGTTTGCAACAAGATCATAGTCTTCAGACGTAAGGTCGTCAGACTTAGAGGAAGACTCAAATTCAAAATGTAAAACACTAGACTCTGGGGACGGGGATTTTGGGTGAGTGACAGGAGATGCTGCCGGAGTGGCGACAGGAGAAGGAGTAAGCCCAGTGTTCCCATCATAAATTCTGGAGTAGCTATAGGTCCCCCAATGATGCACCAATTCTTGAGCTTGTCCCCCATGGGTACCACCAATGTCCTTGGGTCCACCTTATCCTCAGAATCATCTCCAATAACGGCAACCATGTCTTCGTGCAGCCCCAGATTACCCAGATGTTGAAGAAGATATTGGTCGTCCCACGTCTCAATCGAACTCGGAGTTTCTGTGGCTTCTATTGCTAGCTTGTCAAGGTTTGCGGCTTCAAGTTGATCTGCCAAGTCATCTGCGACCTTGGTGGAGTACTCATGCCTGATGGTTCTAACTCTGCCCGTGGCTTTTTCATATTCCATGTAAGTCAGCTTCTGTTAGTACCCGACCTGAAAATGAGTTTATTAGGGCTTTCCCAAATATACAAGGACTTTATAGGAATTAAAAACCTTGCAAAGACTTGTCCCGATTCCTAAAAATAGCTCAATGTTCTAGAAAACATTAAATATGGACATTTAGGGTTGCCTTGTATGAACAGTAAAACCCTAGCTTGAATTTCAAGTCAGCGCGCAACGATGGCCACGCGGCCACTTTTCGCCGCCGCCCTCAATATTGGCCACGCGGCCACTTTCGCCGCCGCCCTCAATATTGGCCACGCGGCCACATTCGCCCCGGATGATCTGGACCATCAGATCTTCCCATCAGTTTACTATATAAACCAATCCCATGCTATTGGTTTAGGGGGATCCGAATTGGGAGTTCTTAAACACTATTTTGCTCTCTAATTAGCATTCAAACACTCAAGAAGATCCAAGGTTTATTTCTTGCCAACATATGTAAGTTTTCTAACCTTTCTTCACGTTCTTGCATTATTTTAATATAGATCTTTTATATTCATGTTCGTACATGTTTATTCATAGTTTCTTCATATTCTTTGCATGCTCATTCACATGTTCATAATATATTCTTCGCATGTTCTTCGTGCTCATAGATTAAAACCTTATTTATGCTATATTTAGGGTTGGCGATCTTCATGTTTGCATGTTATTTCATAGCCGATGATGATCGAGGGTTCATCAACCCAAGGATGATCTAGGAACTACTTCTAAACCCTAAACTTTAGGTAATTCCCCCTCATTATGCATGATCCCGATTCTTCTGCCTATTCTAAATTCTTCTCGAACTACGCTGACCTGAGCTTCTCACATTGAGAGGAACGTAGGCAATCTTCGGATCCGGTCTCAAACACTAACACACTACTAACACATTCATCATGATAGAAAGACCGATCATTCGGGCAATAGGAGTGATAACGTCCAATATTCTTCTCTTGTTGTAATTTGACCCCCGAACCCATTAACATGCTTTTTCTCAATGTTTTGGCTATAATTAAAACGGCGTGGCGACTCTCATAATTTTAATGTTACTATGAATATTCCCAAATTCGAACACACGTATTCACAGTGGCGACTCCGCTGGGGACTGCTTTGAAACTTTTTCAAACTTAGTGGGTCTAACTTTCGTCACATCATGATGCCTGCCATGTTTACACATGCACACACCTGCCATGTTTACACATGCACACACTTTCCATGTCTACACATGCACCCTACACACACTTACCATGTTTACACATGCACACACTTGCCATGTTTACACATGCACACACTTGTCATGTCTACACATGCACACACCTGCCATGTTTACACATGCACACACTTTCTATGTCTACACATGCACCCTACACACACTTACCATGTTTACACATGCACACACTTGCCATGTTTACACGTGCACCTCACACACACCTGCCATGTTTACACATGCACCCTACACACACTTTCCATGTTTACACATGCACACACTTGCCATGTTTACACATGCACACACCTGCCATGTTTACACATGCAAACACCTGCCATGTTTACACATGCAAACACCTGCCATGTTTACACATGCACACACTTGCCATGTTTACATATGCACACACTTGCCATGTTTACACACGCACACACCTGCCATGTTTACACATACACACACCCGCCATGTTTACACATGCACACACCTGCCATGTTTACACATGCACACACCTGCCATGTTTACACATGCACACTTGCCATGTTTTCACGTGCACACACCTGCCATGTTTACACATGCACACTTGCCATGTTTTCACGTGCCCCCTACAGTTAAGCCATGTTTACACATGCACCCGCGCACTCCGCCATGTTAATACTCGTACCTTGTACCTTGTACCTTGTACCATGTACCTTTGTTATTCTCGCCTTAGTATTAGGGTCAAACAAAACTCTGCTATGCTCCCTTGTACATTATTTTCCTTCTCATGCATTGCATTGGCATCATCCTAACATTAAAAACTTCTCTCTTTTCTCCCTAAAAAAGAATTAGTTTTTACCACACACTACCACTAGTCCGTGTCAGCTCTGCACAGGTCCCCATTACCCGGAGTATTCGATGTGCAGGAATTTGTGCGCTACTGCCGCCCTCTTTTCGAGTCACTCGTCTACTCCACTCACCGTGTACGTTCCGCGAGCGGTGGGAACCTTTTACCTAACCCGTGTCAACCCACACATAGAGATTAGGACACTCCTCGGACCACCCATTTAAGATGTAAATAAATGCAAATCTTTTAGCAAAATAAAATATGCATTGCATCTAGGCGACCTCTAAGGTCCATCGCTCATCCGTTGGGCCATCATTGCGATCCATTTGGGTCTACCCTTCACCTTCGACCGCCTAGGTCAACCTTACCAACCTTCGACCTCTTAGGCCAACCTTTGACCCCCCTAGGTCAACCTTATCTACCTTTGACCTCCTAGGTCAACCTTTGACCACCTAGGTCAATCTTCCCAACCTTTGACCTCCTAGGTCAACCTTATCAACCTTTGACCGCCTAGGTCAACCTTCTCAACCTTTGACGTCTAGGTCAACCTTCTCAACCTTTGACCCCTTAGGTCAACCTTATCAACCTTTGACCGCCTAGGTCAACCTTAGGTCAACCTTTGACCTCCTAACCTTATCACCTTTGACCTCTTAGGTTAACCTTTGACCCCTAGGTCAATCTTATCCGTTTAAGTCAACCTTTGACCCCCTAGGTCAATCTTATCCGTTTAAGTCAACCTTTGACCCCCTAGGTCAACCTTACCAACCTTTGACCTATTAGGTCTACCCTTGACCCCCTAGGTCAACTTTATCAACCTCCGACCTCTTAGGTCAACCCTTGACCTCCTAGGTCAACCCTATCACCTTCGACCTCTTAGGTCACCCCTCGACCTCTTAGGTCAACCTTTGACCCCTTAGGTCAACCTCATCCGCCTTTGACCTCGTAGGTCAACCTTTGACCCCATAGGTCATTCTCATCTGCCTTTGACCCCATAGGTCAAACCTTGGACCCCTTAAGTCAACCCAATCACATTTCGACTTCTTAAGTCAACCTTTGACCCTTAGGTCAACCTTATCCGCTATTGACCTCTTAGGTCAATCTTTGGTCCCATAGGTGAACCCAATTACCGTTGGCCATACCAACCTAGGTCAACCCGTCTCGACCCGTTTAGGTCCACACACCATCCTCGACCCATCTAGGTCAACTCGTCCGTCTTAGGTTAAAACTATCCCTTTACCTTTGACCCATCTAGGTCAATCCCTGGCCCGCTTAAGTCGACTTGCCCGTCTTGAATCTATCTACCGACCTCCCTAGGTCAACCAACCCGAATAGGTCAGCCTGCCCATGTTTAACCCGTATAGGTCAACCAACTCACATTCGACCCGCTTAGGTCAAACCATGTCTATCACGCTTAGATCATCCCATAGGCAACCCGCTACAACCCGCTATCTTGATTCATTCACCATATAGGTCAATCCAACCCTTCTCATTTAGGTCGACCTATCCATTACCCATCTAGGTCAAACCACCATTATCATCGCATTCTAGCTTGAACCACTTCTTGTCTGAAACCTTAGGTCAAACCTTAGGTCAAATTTAGGTCAAACCATAAGTCAAACCATACCCGACTCAATCAAAACCAACTCCTATAGGTCTTCCTCACCCATGCTTGACTAAGGACCGAGTCATCTCCTGCTTTTGACCTCAAGATCGCTCTTTATCTTAAAAAGACTCTATCAAATTGACCCCTATGGTCATCTCTCACCTCTTTTTAAAAGTCTAACTTGATTCGAACTACGGCGACCTGAGCCTCTTATTGTGTGGGACCTCTCCCTCATGATAAGGGGAACGTAGGCAACTTCGGCCCGGTCAAACTTTCAATGTTTTACCAAAATGCATTTCAAAAATGTGGAGACCGACTCTTTTCCAAAAAAATGATTTTATAACGATGCCTTATCATTAAATACGAATCTAATTAATTTCAACTAAGAGGCTTAATTCTTTCATGACAAAGAGTTCTGCATCATGTCGGCTGCAAGGAACATCGAAGTTGCAACTGAAGCTGCTACCCAAGATCCCGAGACAATCCTCTACACCGGTACTGCTCTCAGTAAGCAAGCATCCCACTTCGAAGCCATCCTCGATGAACAAGCAATCCACTTTAAGGCCATTCTCAACGAGCAAGCAACACACTTTCAGAAGGAGATGCATAAGACCCTAAGAGATATCGAGAGGCGCCATTTGTCTGGCATTCGTGGCATTTATGATTACCTCAGTCGAGTTCTCCCTCTTGCTCAATGTCAACACCCGTACGCTCCTCAAATGTACAGGCCGCCACAGACTGTCCCCGTCGGGATGCCTCCTATGACTACTCATCAACAAGGGGTGCCGGTACCTAAATCACCCTCAAAGACAGTTCATGAAAGGAAGGACGAGCGCGAATTCGACGACTTAGGTATGCCGTTAGCCAAACTCTTCAAAAGTCTAGTTCAAGCCGGCAAGTTGTCTCCTTTGTTCAATTATGAACCAAGTAAGGTGAAGCAAGGCTTGGATCCCTCCAAACACTGCCAATACCACCAGTACATTGGGCATAACACCGAAGATTGCCTCCAATTGAGGAGAAAGATTCAAAGCCTCATTGACAGCGAAGCCATCACCCGCCAACGGAATACATGGGCATGGGCAAAAGAAGAAATTGGGGCTACCTCCTTTAAATAAAAGAAAAGAAAAGGGTCATTCAGTCTTCGTAGGTTCTAGAGTGTCCTTAGTTAAAAGTCCACCTTGGACGATTTTTGTTTCTTTAAGTAAAAGTCCACCCCGGACTAGTCAGCTTAAATCTTTTAGTTCCAATAAAAGGGTCATTATTTCTTTTCTTTTCTCTCTAGACTTGAGACATAAGCTTGCATATATTAATTTCATGAAAATTGTCTTATTCACCATTTTCGCTTGATTGCTATATCTTTATATGATGAATTAATCTTAATCTTACTCATTAATGACGACTCATTAAAAGGTAAATGGACCCACAAACCATTCACATAACTAAGTAAACGATTAATCTCAAAATAACAAATGCTTCGATCAATTGGGATGAACGAATCACTTTCCCTTCTCTCTACATTCTACCCCCATACACTCTCTCTATACACTCACCCTTTGTACACACTTCATGTACACTCTCTATATACACCTTCTCCCATACACTATCCTCATACGCCTCTCATCCCACCATTAGACCCCTTTTTATAAGGTCGTGACAAAGAAATGGACTGTGGTTGCTCATCATCAAATAGACATCCATGCTGCCACAATTTAAAGGATTGGTTTGTTCCCATCAGGAGTACTACATGCCGTTACACTAGGGGCTGTCCGTATTCCATCGCAAATATAAGACAAGTGCACGAAGTCATTCATTGGTGCACGTGATAATCCAATGGAGCTCTACCGGTGAAAATCAAGACGCTAGGACGCCCGCCGCTAGCAAAAGGCCGCTTGAACTATAAGGAAGCTACCTCACAATCGAGAGAGGCGAAAGCAAACTAGGGGCTTGTCTCGCCCAATGTTTCATGTACAAATATAAAAAAAAATATATATATATATATATATATATGGCTCGCTAGGTTGAAACCTAAAAGGGCGACCTAGGCAAAAGTTAGAGCATTACACAAAAAGAAGCCCGCTAGGTTGAAAACCCGAAAGGGCGGCCTAGGCAAAAAAAAGGGTGTGCACAAAAAATATAAAATAAAAAATAAAAGAAAAATAGAAGGGGCTATCACCATGGAAAAATAAAACTCCCATTTTCTTTTCACTTCAAATGTTCTATTTTTCTTTCTTTCCCAAAAGGAAGATTAATGCGGCAGCAGCAGCCCATGACAACTACAATGGAGCATTCCACCGCAATGAGCTACAATGAAGCAATCCAAAGCAACAAGCTACAACAGAGAAACCTATCGCGACAAATGAACCTCACACCCCTAAACTCAAACCCAATTTCATCATCAGCCGGGCCACCCCCGAACTACGCGGACCTGAGCTTCTCACATTGAGGAGAACGTAGGCAACCTTAGGGTCCGGTCCAAAATATACACAACCCACCTCGTAGCCAATTTTCCTTCTCTTCTCTCTTCCCCCATATTTCTACTCCTGATTTCTTCACTCACAATTGATCAAAACATTTATTAATTTGAGGCTACTTGTTTACCAATTAACCATAACTCATTAACTAATCAACGAGGTCCATTCTCGAGCAATCAAATGAGAATCTTGAATAAAACAATTTCAAATGTCTCGACAAGTCTTCCGTTCTACAATCTAGGAAAGAGCTAAACACTTACTTTCTGTCAAAGCAGGGGCTTCCTCCCTTTTGTACATATATACCCTCAGTTGCTCAAAGAGTCAAAATGTGAGTACTATCTCTCTCTCTCTCTCTTACTCTCCCCAAAATGCCCCCGCATGTTTTCAAACATTTCTTTTTTCCTTTTTGAGTCGACTGAATGATTTCAAAAAAAAAAAAAAAAAAAAAAAAAAAATTGACGCAAAAGATATGCCCGCTAGATTGAAAACCCGCAAGGGCGGTCTAGGCAGAAAAAAAGGCGCGTCTTAAAAGAGGTAGGATACCCCGCTCTACGCAACTGGGGCTTCCCTAACAATAAGGGACCGACCATAAGGTTTCTCAAAGAATGCCGGGGCTTCATCAAGCACATACTTTGAAGAAGCGCATCCCTCATCATCAAGCTTGACGTAGAGTTTCTCAAAGGAGGGAGGGTACCCGCTCACCAAATTAGATAATCCCCAACAGAATGGGTCGACTATGTGGTTTCCCAGAGAATACCGAGGCGTCAACAAGGATACACTTAGATGAAGAGCACCCCTCATCGTCAACTCGGCACGCGACGACCTATTTGGATTGATTAGAATCATAATTAATTATAAGGCATCTATATAAGATCATAACACTTTCATAAAGTTTTCTCCTCCCCGACACTTTGTTTATAAACCCGCACGCTCGGTCTCCACAAAATTGTAAAAACATCCTCGATCCATCTGAGACCCATCTCCGTGATTCTTGAGTTGACTCGGTCCTTCACCCTATTTCCTACACAATAGGATACCCTTAGGTCCCAACCTACCTGGTTCAAAACCTTAGGTCCCAAGCTTACCCGGTCAGTCTTGCCTAAGTTACACCATAAACTCTCTAAGTCCCGAGCCTACCCGATCAGTCTTACCTAGGTCCCAAACCTACCCAGTGAGTCTTACCTACGTTACATCATAACCTCTTAGCTCGACCTTCCGCAAGTTCGTAGCATGACCCCTTCGGCCTCAAACCGGTTCTACCCAAAACTTCAAACCTTAAACCAGTTAACCAAAGCCAAATCCTTAGGGTGACCCATTAGGTCCCGAACCTACCGATCCCGAGCCTACCTGATCTCCTAGATCTCAAACCTACCAACACATACTCATCCTTACCTTGTCTAAGCAATAGCTCGCTTATCCTCCTCGTTCCAACCTTTTAGGTCTACTCAGTCTAACCTGTTGAGCGATCCCTTAGATCCCAAGACCATTCGAGTCTACCAAACTTATCCTTGAAGTCCATGATATGTCTGATCGATACCTTTGGCCTCAACCCCTAAACCTTTAGGTTACAAGACTTTCTACCCTTTAGGTCTCTAACCTACTTAATCCGAGCCGAGTCCAAACCTCGCCACCTACGAGGTCCACCCTTGAACTCCATGGATCTCAAACCTTTCTTCCCCACGAGTCCAAACCTCAAACATGCTCGAACGCATAGGATCTTCCGCATACCGTGACATGCCATAAAGATATCAAAACCCGTCCGGTCAAAACTCGTGTGGGTCCCATCCCTAGCCTACCGTCACAATCGCCGAACGAGTTTGGTCACTCGCAATGACCTCTAAGACAAACTTCGGTCCTAAGCATACCCAATCCAACTTAGGCACCTATTGTACTCGAGCGAAGTCTTGGACACTCAATCCCTTTACCTAAAGCGCCAACGTGGTCACATATCCAGACCATCTCCCGCACATGGTTCGCACCTAGCACACCTTTAGACCCAAACCCGCCATGTCCGCCTTACACCCTTAACTGGTCCTAATCCGTTGCTCCTTGGCCGACCTCAAGCCTGCTTGATCCTAACCCATAACGCGGTTTATCTAGGACAAAACGCTACCCTGCCTAGCCTTCGATCTCCTAGATCTCACGCCTACCATTCCATTAGGCCCCGGTCTCCTCAACACATGTCTGAGTCTTACCCTAGCTAAACCCTAGAACTTTAGCCTAGGCCTAATCTATCGAGCCTATCCAGCCACGAGGTATCAAGCTCATTTGCCCCAAACCGCAACACTCTTAGACCTCAAACTTGCTCGGTCTAAACCAAGACAAACCTTCAAATGCTTTGGTCTCCAAACCCTAGCCTTAAAACTAGGTAAACACATTCTCTAAACCCTAGCCTCAAGCCTAGGTAGTCATATCATTCTCTCTGAACCCTAGCCTCAAGCCTAGGTAATTACATCCTTTCAAACCCTAGCCTAAAGCCTAGGAAGTTACATCCTTCTTAAACCCTAGCCTTGATCCTAGGTAGTTACACCTTTCCTAAACCCTAGCCTCAAGCCTAGATAGTCACCTTCTATTCAAAGCCTAGCCTAGGTAATCGTATTCCCTCTAAACCCTAGTCCCAAACCTAGGTAATCGCCTTCTCTCTAAACCCTAGCCTCAAGCCTAGGTAGTTACCTTCTATTCATAACCCTAACCCCAAGCCTAAGTAATTACCTTCTTCCAAACCCTAGCCTAAAGCCTAGGAAGTTACATCATTCTTAAACCCTAGCCTCGATCATAGGTAGCAACATCCTCTTTAACCCTAGCCCAAGTTCTAGGGAATTTCCAAAGCCCCGCATGCAACATCATTTCCAAATTCCCGAAACCCTAGTCTCGAAACCTAGGAAATTTACAATCTCAATTCTCCGTTTTGTTGAACCCTAGTCCAAAACCTAGGATATAATGCCCGGTCCAAAACTCAATCAACCCTAGCCTCAAGCCTAGGAAGCCGCATTCGCTCTAAACCCTAGCCGCGAGCCTAGGTAGTCGCATTCGCTCTAAACCCCAGCCTCGAGCCTAGGTAGTCGCAGTCGCTCCAAACCCTAGCCTCAAGCTTAGGTAGTCGCACTCTTTCTAAACCCTAGCCTCAAGCCTAGGTAGTCGCACTCGCTCTAAAAACCCTAGCCTCAAGGCTAGGTAGAAATTATCCTCTTTAAACTCTATCATCAAGCCTAGGATTCAACATTCCCTTCAAACCCCAGTCCTATACTTAGGAAACTCCTTCACCTTAGTCTCAAAACGTAGGAAGTTTACAGTCCTTAGCCTTAAAACCTAGCCTAAAGCCTAGGTTACCATGAACCTTTCCAAGCCATAGTCACCAATCCCAGAAAATGGTGAACCCTAACATCAAGCTTAGTGGACCTTCCACAAAAGCAATCCCTCTTCCCAACTGTCCATGGTCTCAAGCCTAGGAAGTCACAACCCTTTCAACTCCCAACCTTGGGTCTAAAGCCAACGCCTTTGCAATCTCTAAACCTACCACAACTCCAAGCCCTAGCCTCGAAGCCTAGGATATTTCTAAACCCTAGTCCCAAACCTAGGAGAGTCATGGTCCTTAAACACCAGTTTCCAAACCCTTGTTCGAAACCCTAACATCTAGGAAGTTCCCAAACCTCAACCTCTCCAAACCCTAGTCTCGAAACCTAGGAAATTTATAATCTCAATCCCCCGCTAGTCTTATGCCTAGGATACAATAGCCTTTCCATATTCTCTCCGAACCCTAGCCTTGAGCCTAGGAAGTCGCATTCTCTCCAAACCCTAGCCCGTAAGCCTAGAAAACCCACATTGTATCCAAGACACAACCTCAAGTCTAAACAACCATAACATCTTTTGCATCCTTATCTCAAGGATAAGAGGCTACCCATCCCCTTCCTTAGAAGCCTTAGGTCCTACCCTAAGCAACCAAACAAAATGTCCCTTACCTAATACCTTCATCTTAATGGTTCGTAGCCTCATATTAGGTATTCCTCCTAATTTAGGGTAAGCGGATCCCAAAACATTACGCATTCCGTGGTCGTCCTTTGCTCACCAAAGAGTCCTTTACCTTAGCAACTCCCCGAGAGTCCATCTCCTTTGTGACTCCCCGAGAGTCCCTCACCTTTGTGACTCCCCAAGAGTCTATCACCTTTGTGATTCCATGAGAGTTCATCCTTTTTGCAACTTCATAACAATCCGTCATTTTCGCGACTCATGATAAGTTCGCCAGCTTTATGACTCTGCAAGGGTCTATTGTCCTTTAGAACATCATTTGGTTTTAAAAAGCCTAAAAAAATCTCTAAATTATCCTTTCTTTAAAAACTATCGTGGTGACCGGGAGTTATCCCTACTGCACGAATGTTTCACCCCTTTAAAAACTATCGTGGTGACCGGGAGTTATCCCTACTGCACGAATGTTTCATCTCTTTAAAAACTATCGTGGTGACCGGGAGTTATCCCTACTGCACGAATGTTTCATCTCTTTAAAAACTATCGTGGTGACCGGGAGTTATCCCTACTGCACGAATGTTTCATCTCTTTAAAAACTATCGTGGTGACCGGGAGTTATCCCTACTGCACGAATGTTTCACCCCTTTAAAAACTATCGTGGTGACCGGGAGTTATCCCTACTGCACGAATGTTTCATCTCTTTAAAAACTATCGTGGTGACCGGGAGTTATCCCTACTGCACGAATGTTTCACCCCTTTAAAAACTATCGTGGTGACCGGGAGTTATCCCTACTGCACGAATGTTTCATCTCTTTAAAAACTATCGTGGTGACCGGGAGTTATCTCTACTGCACGACTGTTTCGTCTCTTTAAAAACTATCGTGGTGACCGGGAGTTATCCCTACTGCACGTACATTTGTTATTGCTTCGTTATATTATCGCGATGACCGAGAGTTGTCTCTACTTCGCGTACGTTCTGTTGCAATTTGCAGAGGCCCGTCTACCTCTATATTGCGTAATATCCACCACTTGTTATTTTATGAATTGTGATTGACAGAGGCCCGTCTATCTAGATATCGCATAAGCTCCGGCTATTACCATTTTACCATCTTGGGATTATGTAGACCCCGCCGTCTATATGTCTCGCACCATTGTCACCCTTACCTTCTTTCCCCAATATTTGCTTAGGATTCGTATGGTTGTAGAGACTTCGGCGCCTCTATGACATACCATCCTAGATCAATCGTAATTGGCAGAAGCCTCGGCGTTTCTATTTGCGAGCGATCCAGCATCTATTTTAGGATTCGTATGGTTGTAGAGACTTTGGCGCCTCTATGACATACCATCCTAGATCAATCGTAATTGGCAGAAGCCTCGGCGTTTCTATTTGCGAGCGATCCAGCATCTATTTTAGGATTCGTATGGTTGTAGAGACTTCGGCGCCTCTATGACATACCATCCTAGATCAATCGTAATTGGCAGAAGCCTCGGCGTTTCTATTTGCGAGAGATCCAGCATTTATTAGGATTTGCATGATCGTAGAGACTTCGGCGCCTCTATGACATACGCATCCTAGATCAATCGTAATTGGCAGAAGCCTCGGCGTTTCTATTTGCGAGAGATCCAGCATTTATTAGGATTTGCATGATCGTAGAGACTTCGGCGCCTCTATGACATACGCATCCTAGATTGATCGTGGTTGGCAGAAGCCTCGGCGTTTTCTGTTCACGAAAGACCCGACACCTATTACTTTGGCGCGATCGGCAGGAACCCTGGCGATCCTGATTGCGTTTACCATTCCAACTTGGGATTATTTAGACGACGTAGTCTTCATTTTTCCCAAACAACTTCATTGCTTACGAATGATTCGTTCTTCGTACAGGATAGTGCCCGTAGGTTTATCATCCCTAGCAGGAGTCCGATATATCGTTTTATCCCCAGTAGATTTCTGAACTACGACCGGCTTGATTCCTCGGAGGATACGTAGGAAACCTGAAAAGGTCCAGCCACCCGACCGACGCGGTTATCTATCATCCCCAGCAGAAGATGTTGCTCCCCACAAGTGGACAGTTATTCCTAATTTCCCATCAGATTTGAACTACGTTTGGCTTGATTCCCCCGCAGATACGTAGGTCGCCTGTCAAGGTTCAGCCGTTCCCTTACCTTTCATCTGTTTTGAAACTCATGTTTCAGACGGATCCTTCTCTTATCGTCGACCCCACATTGCCTTGCAAGAAGCGTCGCCGAGGGGCTACTGTTAGTACCCGACCTGAAAATGAGTTTATTAGGGCTTTCCCAAATATACAAGGACTTTATAGGAATTAGAAACCTTGCAAAGACTTGTCCCGGATTCCTAAAAATAGCTCAATGTTCTAGAAAACATTAAATATGGACATTTAGGGTTGCCTTGTATGAACAGTAAAACCCTAGCTTGAATTTCAAGTCAGCGCGCAACGATGGCCACGCGGCCACTTTCGCCGCCGCCCTCAATATTGGCCACGCGGCCACTTTCGCCGCCGCCCTCAATATTGGCCACGCGGCCACATTCGCCCCGGATGATCTGGACCATCAGATCTTCCCATCAGTTTACTATATAAACCAATCCCATGCTATTGGTTTAGGGGGATCCGAATTTGGGAGTTCTTAAACACTATTTTGCTCTCTAATTAGCATTCAAACACTCAAGAAGATCCAAGGTTTATTTCTTGCCAACATAGGTAAGTTTTCTAACCTTTTCTTCACGTTCTTGCATTATTTTAATATAGATCTTTTATATTCATGTTCGTACATGTTTATTCATAGTTTCTTCATATTCTTTGCATGCTCATTCACATGTTCATAATATATTCTTCGCATGTTCTTCGTGCTCATAGATTAAAACCTTATTTATGCTATATTTAGGGTTGCGATCTTCATGTTTGCATGTTATTTCATAGCCGATGATGATCGAGGGTTCATCAACCCAAGGATGATCTAGGAACTACTTCTAAACCCTAAACTTTAGGTAATTCCCCCTCATTATGCATGATCCCGATTCTTCTGCCTATTCTAAATTCTTCTCGAACTACGCTGACCTGAGCTTCTCACATTGAGAGGAACGTAGGCAATCTTCGGATCCGGTCTCAAACACTAACACACTACTAACACATTCATCATGATAGAAAGACCGATCATTCGGGCAATAGGAGTGATAACGTCCAATATTCTTCTCTTGTTGTAATTTGACCCCCGAACCCATTAACATGCTTTTTCTCAATGTTTTGGCTATAATTAAAACGGCGTGGCGACTCTCATAATTTTAATGTTATTATGAATATTCCCAAATTCGAACACACGTATTCACAGCTTCATGTTGGACCGATCGAATTCCACATCTCTGAAAATCTCGAACCCTTTCTGCAATTTCCCGGTGTGGTCAATCCATGGTTCGGCGAACTCAAAACACGAAAACTCCTCGCCTTCCCTGACAAAGTAGCTATTCAGGGACAGGCGATATGGCCGCATTTCAGGCTTTTTGTAGGGAAGCTTCATCTTTTTAAGCAATTATATCCTTTGTTGCTCCATCTTGTCTTCAAGAGTAAGGGTGTACCCTAGACCGAACAACCCTCGATGATCAACCTCTTCAACCAATTCTGTGGGGCCTTCCAAGTTCTTACCTAGCCCCAGCCCCTGTATAAAACCAATGTTACACAGTATCTTGAAAACAGGTGCTACTTTGTCCGTTGTTTTGGTGAGGTCGATGGTACAGATCTGTGCTTGAGCGACTATTTCGAAGCCATTGAAGAGTCGGCTCTCTTCCCCATGCTGAATCTGTAAGACATGAACGCCCTTGGTGTCTGTCCCTTGGGCAGTTACTAGATCACTGTAGATGATGGTCACTTCATTACCAGATTGAAACTTCACACACTGGTGTAGGGAAGATGGGACAGGGCCCGACTGATGTAACCATGGCCGTCCGAGGAGGAGTGAGAAGGTTGCGGGGATGTCGATGACATGGAAATCGGTTGGCAGGATCTTTGTTCCGATGGTAATGGGCAAGGTGACTTCGCCTATCACGGAGCGGCATGTAGAGTCATAAGCTTTGATGGTTTGCTTGGATGGGCGTAAATCAACACCATGAATGCCCACCACATCCATCATCCTTGAAGGCAGGATATTAATTGTAGAACCATTATCAATGAATACACGGGGGATTTTCTTGCCATTTACCTCGACAGTGATGTGTAAAGGCTCATTATGATCAACTCCGAACGCTGGCTTGTCTAGCTCCGAGAAAGTGATGATGTTTCCATAGTGGATATTACCAATCATGTGGGTGATGTCTTCCGGGGTAATAGTGGATGGTACCATGGTGGCGGCGAGGTTTTGCTCGAGCATGAGGCGATGGGATAGGGAGGAGGTGAGTAGGGACCATAGTGAAATATGGGCTTGGGTTTGTTTGAGTTGAGTGAGGATAGGGTCTTCTTTGTCTAGGTCGGCTTGCTCGGGTTCCTTCCCAAAGACTTTCTTTGCACCCTTCGGGTCGGATTGGTACACTTGACCGGATCTTGTAAGGAGATAAACTTCTGCACGTAGCTCCTCCAAAGACAATGGCGAGTCATGACAAGGGGGCGAAACTTCGGTCTTTTCGGCCTCCTCGAAGATTTCGGCCCAAGAAAGAGGTTGAGAGGGTTTGGGACTCTCTTCTTCTAGAGATTCGACTTCACTCACTAGTTCTTCTAAAGACAACAAGTAGCAAGAAGGTTCTTTATTATTAGTCATTGAAATACAACCCATCTCATCACAGTCCGCCACAACAGGCTCGGCCGGATCAGTGATCTCACTAAGTTCTACCATGAGTACATTGCTAGTTACGTAATCTCTAGGGTCTTCGACAACTCCCTTGTGGATGAGCTCTTGCACGGCTCTCTTGAGTTCAAAGCATTCTTCGGTAGTGTGACCGGTGCACTTGTGGTAGTGGCAAAACTTTGACAAATCGCAACCAAGACGGGGGAGGTGTCCTTCTAATGGTTCGAGGATTTCTAACGTCACTAATGCCATGAAGATATCCACCATAGTGAGACCTATCTTGTCAAAGGCATCCATGAGCTCTAGGATACTGATCTCGCATGTTTGCACCATATTCACCCCACCCCCATTGTTAGGAAGAGGGTTGTTCACCACATTGGGACCCTTCGGCTTCTCAATCTTCTTGTCATTGATCAACCCTTGAACTACGCGCTTCAATTGAATACAACTATCCGTTGTGTGCCCGATGTGCTTGTGATACTTGCAGAACTTGGAGGCGTCCAAATCAGTTCTTGGGTAGGCGGGTTGGTAATTCGCTAAAGGCTTGATAAGACCTCTCTTGACTAACACGTCAAAGACCTTCCCCATGGGCATACCAAAATCGTCAAAATGCTCCCTCTGTTGTGGAGCCCCATTCCTTGTTACGGCTTGGACATCTAGCGGGACCTCTTTCTGGACCATATTCACTTGGCCGACGGCCTCCTTTCCACCCCTAGGAGGCGCAGGCGTAGTAGGAGCCTTGTAGCGGAAGGAGTTGTTGTTGTTGGTCTTTGGACTTTCCTTTGGCGGCACAATCCCAGTGAACCCTGCTTCGTACCTTACTCCGGCGTCAACCATTTCCCGCAAATCAGGGAAGTAACCATTACCTATAGCTGCTTTCATCTCCGGTAGCAAGCACTTGTAGAAAATCTGTTTCTGTTCCTTCGCTTTTGGTGGGTATTGGACCTCGCACAACCGATGATTCCACCTCTTGTAAAAATCATAAATAGCCTCACCGGGCTTTTGCATAGTGTTCTCAAGGTCGGTTCGATTCACATGCCAATCCAAGTTAGCTTGATACTTCTCACAGAAAATGGCACTGATTTGATCCCACGTTTGCCTCTCGCTTGGTTCTAGCCCCAAGAACCAACGCAGAGCTATACCATCCAAAGTGCTATGAAATACGCGAGCCATTTGTTCGTTGGTGCAGTCACGAGCCCTCATGGCCAACACATAACTATCCAAATGAGTCTTAGGACACGAGTCACCATGAAACATTGCCACCTTAGGCATCTTGAAATCCTTGGGGAGAGCCCCTACTTGGCTAGGGTTGATTGTCTTGGTAGTCGGTGCACTTTGCTTATCCACGGTCTCGATCAACTTTCGCATTTGCTCTTGCATGGCCATAACCACAGGGTGATTGGAGATGTCGGGGATAGTTTCTGACAGAATGACGGGAGGAGTAGTGGAAGCAGTAGCAGCGGCCATCCCAATACTCAGAGGCAACGAGGGTACGGGTAGTTTGCTAGCGGAGAGGTAGCCACCAAGCAGTTCAGGGGAAGGTTCATAGACAGCCTTGTTCTTGCTCATGGTAGTGAAACCTTGTTGGGTGTAGAGAGAAGGAGGTGGAACATTGCGGTAGCTTGGGAATGGGAAGGCAGTAGCATTGGTGTTGGGGGGACAGTTGGTATTGACCTCTTCATCCTCGACATAAATGAAATTCTCCCCATCGGGCACCAGTTTAGTCCCCTTTGAGACCGGCGAGGAAGTTCTGGAGGCTTGGGGGAATACCATTGAGAGTAGCCTCAGTGTTGAGCTCGGCGGCACTGGCAGGAGGAGCAGAGGCTGAAGCTGAAGCGGGAGTTGACATTGCTGATGACGAGACTGAGAACGTGGACGGAGTAGAAGCTTCACGTTGTAGTCGACCACCCGAACGGATCCAAACTTGCTTTGCTGAAAGGTTGAAGGGCAATGAAGCTTTAGGAGAGGGGGAAGGCTCATGCAAAGTATATTTTAATTTACAAAAACATACATTATTTACATCCTAATTGGTTGGAAGGGGTACCCCTTTTTCGCAACTAGTTAGAAGACTACGATCAGTGGAGGCCATCATTACGTCTATAGACCCCTCGTTTTTCACCTGCATTGCACACCCCCAAACGGACAATTTGGGCGAGGGTCCTATAGGGCAAGCGGCTTCCACCAACCATCGGATCCTACGACTAACCCTTCCTTAAAGGCATTTAACGTGACGTCTATGTTACATCCTACGCAAGTTAGTGATGAGCGGAGATCTTGACAATAAACACTCATCTCACCATGGCACGTCCCTTGTAGGGAAATCACTTTTTTGTGCACTTTCTCTCAAAGATCTCGATTCATCATTGACTTGGGGATGACTCGACATAGACAGCACGTTAATTGACTATTAAGAAAAAGCTAGCCAAACCAACCGGTCAAAACCTAGGTGTGATACCTATACTAGTGTGGGTTGACACGGGTTAGGTAAGAGGTTCCCACTGTATACGGTGAGTGGAATAGATGAGTGACTCGAAAAGAGTGCGGCAGTAGCACACAAATTCCTGCACATCGAATACTCCGGGTAATGGGGACCTGTGCAGTGCTGACACGGACTGTGGTAGTGTGTGGTAAGAACTAATTCTTTTTAAGGAGAAAAGAGAGAAGTTTTTGATGTTAGGATGATGCAATGCAATGCATGAGAGAGAGAGAGAAAGAGAGAGAATAATGTACAAGGGATCATAGCAGGGTTTTGTTTGACCCTAATACTAAAGCGAAGATAACAAGGGTACATGGTACAAGGTACAAGTATTAACATGGCGGAGTGCGCGGGTGCATGTGTAAACATGGCAGGTGTGTGCATGTGTTAAACATGGCAAGTGTGTGCATGTGTAAACATGGCAGGTGTGTGCATGTGTAAACATGGCAAGTGTGTGCATGTGTAAACATGGCGAAGTGTGAGGTGCATGTGGGAACATGGCAAAGTGTAAGGTGCATGTGAGAACATGGCAAAGTGTAAGGTGCATGTGAGAACATGGCAAAGTGTAAGGTGCATGTGAGAACATGGCAGACATCATGATGTGAACGAAAGTTAGACCCACTAAGTTTGAAAAAGTTTCAAATCAGTCCCCAGCGGAGTCGCCACTGTGAATACCCCTTTCCGATGAAGCGACGCATGGGAAGTATCTTGTGATTATTTTTATTTACAAAGGGAATATTCTTAACGACATTAAAATTATGAGAGTCGCCATGCCGTTTTAATTAAGCCAAAACATTGAAAAAAGCATGTTTAATGGGTTCGGGGGTCAAATTACAACAAGAGAAGAATATTGGACGTTATCACTCCTATTGCTCGAATTGATCGGTCTTTCTATCATGATGAATGTGTTAGTAGTGTGTTAGTGATTTAGACCGGATCCGAAGATTGCCTACGTTCCTCTCAATGTGAGAAGCTCAGGTCAGCGTAGTTCGCAGAGAATTAGAATAGGCAGAAGAATCGGGATCATGCATAATGAGGGGGGAATTACCTAATGATTAGGGTTTAGAAGTAGTTCCTAGATCATCCTCGGGTTGATGAACCCTCGATCATCATCGGCTATGAAATAACATGTAATTATGAAGATCGCGACCCTAAATATAGCATAAATAAGGTTTTAATCTATGAACACGAAGAACATGCGAAGAACATATTATGAACATATGAATGAACATGCAAAGCTCATGAAGAAACTATGAATAAACATGTACGAACATGAATATAAAAGATCTACATTAAGAATAATGCAAGAACATGAAGAAAAAGTTAGAAAACTTACCTATGTTGGCAAGAAATAAACCTTGGATCTTCTTGAGTGTTTGAATGTTAATTAGAGAGAAAAATAGTGTTTAAGCACTCCAAAATTCGTACTTAGATCTCTCAAAATCCCCCCTAAACCAATGGAATGGAATTGGTTTATATAGTAAACTGGGGGGAGGATCTGACGGTCCAGATCATCCAGCGCAAGGTTGGCCGCCTGGCCATGGTTGAAGCCGGTGACAAGAGTGGCCGCGTGGCCAAGATCAACGCGGAGCACGGTTGGCCGCGTGGCCAAGGATGCCGGCTGACTTGATTCTTAAGCTAGGGTTTCTGCATGGTTTTAAGGAAACCATTTACTACCTAATTTGATAGATTTTGTCATAAATGAGATATTTTGGGAATCCGGGACAAGTCTTTGTAAGGTTTCTAATTCCTATAAAGTCCTTGTATTTTTTGGAAAGTCCTAATAAACTCATTTTCAGGTCGGGTACTAACACTTTCACAAGAAGTATTCGTGCTCAAGACAAGAATCAAGAATCCATACAAGCAATTACCCATATACTAAGCAATTCGTGTGATGGAATTTCCACTAAATAGCAAGCTCATACAATAGCCACAAGGAAATCCACTTCACATGCCCGCAACATATGACCAAGAAGCAACCTCGGTTAAATATCCAGAGTGCTCAGAAAAATTATCATAATCAAGATATAAAACAAAGTGTAGAATAAGATGTAGAACAAGAATCCATGTCATATATTATATCCACAGGTATCCCATGTAATCAAGATGTATCGATAATAACATCAAAACACATAAAGTCAAGCAGATTTGATTAATCAATCCACTATAACCAATATCATCGGGACTTATCTATTAAATGATAATCCTTCCACGAAATCCATCGCAATATATTCATATATTCACAAATCTCAAAGGATTATAACAAATCAAACGATCTCTGATATTCTGCTTTCAAATAATCGCAATTCAAGGATTTAGTCGAATACTCAGAAATTTTCTCCCATTCAGTACCATCAATCATGAAATACAAGTCTTTATGTTCAATGAATCCGCTAATACAATAGCCGTAGGATCACAATCAGTTTCAAGTCATGAGTAGAATTATTCTATTCATAAAAAATCAATCTCCTCGAAGCATATACAAGTACGTTACCATTTTGAATTAACACACGTTTTATCTCTTGTTCGAGCTTCACTATGCATAATGAATTTATCATATCCACTATATTGGTGAATCTTGACACATACACGAGAAAATAGTAACACTGGTCATATCCTCCAAATAACCATCATATTAGTCGAATCCACTAGGCAAGGTCAAATACTGAAGTTATGGTCATCCATCATTTCAATATTTAAAAAAAATTGACTTCACGTTTATCAATCCATCAGAAAGTGTAGCTTTCCGTGTCAAATAGTTAATAATAGAGTTACCTTCGAAATTCATTAATGAATCTCTAACAAGATCAAGAAAATCTCAAGAATAATCGTACCTCGGTTGTTTCCACTTATATAGGTCAATAAAGATACTTACTTCAGGCATCCACTTCAAAGTAATAGATCCTTTATCTCTTGCTAGCTTTTGGAAACAATTGTTTCTCTTGAGAAATTTCAATACAATCAATTCTCAGTCTGCGATTTGGTATACACCAACATGTCATTAATCAATTCATCGCAAAGAAATCAAATTATGGTTTGAAGATATCATTCATCAAATCCATCAATACTACTAGATCATATATCAATCGAAATAGCATAATCACGAATTCATAACGAGCATACCTGATATGAGAAGATGTCTTCAGTATATCCTCATAGTTGACTTTCCAACTAATGGTAGCCACTTATCAATCTAACACTGAATAGACCACTGATTAGCTTCAGAGATCAAATAATTCATCTATACACGATAACAAGTATTGGTTCATTATAGTCACCTGGTTGAACTCTTTGCATTCAATATGAAATCGCAAAGTACCATATCTCTTCATGCCAATCAATACAGATACATCCCACGCAAATATACTAAGCTGGGTGAATCCTCTATCAAGAAATTCCTCAAGTTGAATCTTCAATACTTTGAACTCAACCGATGTCATGAACATTGATTTAAATATCAGCACTATATTTGTACCGTAGCAACTCAAGATAACCCAAGGTTCTCATCATGTATCATGTACTACTCAGTAGAAATTATATCTGAGATCTCACAAAGAATGATGTATCCATTCTTCAATTTTGGTGTAGACATTCTTCCATCAACCACGTATGCTAAATATTCAGCACAACCTTGATAACCATTTTCGAGCTTTCAATGCAGAACATGAATGTTATATATAATTATATCATGCTCATAAAAATAGTCAAGCATACTAGCATAGAAATATTCACCATCTATTGTGGCAAACAAGAAATGCCTAACACATAAAAAGCCAAGCCATAACACGTATCACATCAATGTCCCATGCAGGTAACATGACCAAGTTAACATATAACGTATAGGGTGTTATCACCCACACTTCTATCAAGCTCTTATAAATAACGATATCAAGCACGTAGTCTCGTACTAGAGAATACACTTTCACGTAAATCAAGAAATGAGGACAAGCATGCATATATAGCACGAAACAATTTCCACTGCACAAGATAGATACGCCTAAGTCTTTAAAGACTCGCGCTCTCGATTCTCAAACTATCTAGAAGGGAACACTATCAACACTATCAACACCAGTCCTATGCCTGGTATAACAAGAAGTAACGAAGCACTCGACGTCGGTAGCACACCCAAGACTAACCCAACCTAGGCCATAGACCCTATCCAGGCTTAGAGCTAAACTATAGCTCTGATACCATAAATTGACATGCCCCCAAGTCCCGGGATTCCCTAATAGAACCTCGAACCTGGTGCGCGTCACTAACAAGAAATGAGAAACTGGAATGACACCTGCTTATATCAAACTGACATCATATAAATACTCAAGAGGAACGAGCTAAGATAGCTCACAACGAGTTCTATACCAAGAAATTTAAACTAAATGGTTGTACACAGCGGAAAACATGCCTAGCACATAAGCTGGCATTACAAGAACTATACAAGTCTACCCAAGATACTGAGTCTAAACAACTGATACAAGATCGTCCTCACCAAATACTGGAAAGGATAACAATCCCCAAAGAACAACCTGCCAAGTAGGCCCCTGCTAAGTCGAGCCTCACAACGTATTACCACTTGCTTTCCTAGGGGGGGAAACAAATAAACAAGGAACGGGGTGAGATAAATCTCAGTAAGTTACTAGATACAAGTACATAGCATGTTATCATGTAATCATGCAAATCAAGAAGATTATCAAGTAATCATGCTCAAGATGTCATCAAGTAACAAGTATATGAGAGGCTAAGCCAACTCATCAAATAACTAGCACATAAGGCTAAACTAACACGTTACAAAGGATATTCCAACCTTATTCCTCCCAAGTAAACCATTGTTGTCGTTGCTTATTGCAGTTGACAAATCACGATCAATCAAGTTGCTGCTGTGCAGTACAGAAGAGGACCCGGTAACCAGTGTCACTCACAAGAACCAGATTCACGAGGTGTTCAAGAGTTTAGCATTCACTTAAGTCAGGCGTATTGCTCCAACCAAGGAAGCTATGCCCTTACTATGGCCTGTAGTAAGGGGTCAAGCGCAAATACATAGGGACCCGATTATCACTTAAGCCCCAGCTCTCGCGATAAGCGTGAACCTATATATTTCCGAACAAGCAAGGTGACCAGCTGGACTCAAACAATAATGCACAAGTAGGTATTTACTTGAACTACGAGAATAGAACTAAGTCCAAAAGTAGTGGACTAGCTCTTTACGAACCATGTAATCATGTGCTCACCAAATACAAGTACACGTATGCTATAATTGCGAATAGAAATCAGTATAACAATGGCACATAATGTGTCCACGTAACACAATCAAGCTAAATTAGAGTCTATTAATAACAGACCCCAACCAAGTAGTAGGGTATGTCATACTATATCACTTTGTCATATGAAATATTTACACGTACATATTCATATAACCTTTAATACACTAATGTGTCTATCACGATACCCTTACTTCCAAGTAGAGCCCAACATCTTAGACTCTAAGCACGTAGTCGAATAGGTCGTATTGTACCTAGTCCCATTCATATCTCGCGTATATTTATCGCTAATCATCGAATACATTTTTCAACACATATTGTGTTTTATAATCATTGGTTTATGAATTATCTTCATATTACACTAGTCCCTCATTCTTTAGGAACTCAACTCAAGAACAAGATATCTTCTTTATACTTTATATACTTCATTGAGTATATGCACGATTAAAACTAATTACTAGCACATTAGTGCTTGTTCATAGCACTTTCAGTACACACGTATTAGATTCAAGTATGTCTTAGAGTTTTTCATTCTTTATCTAGCTCCACATTCTAACTCTTTGGTTATTAATACCAAATATCAAATAATCAACAAGCCATAGTCTATCAAGTAGCTATATGCAAGATTTGCACATACACATCAAGGATAGTTCTAACACGTTAGTGTTTGTTCATAGCACTTTCAAGTTCATTACCATACACACGTATTGGTTTCAAGTCATGTACAAGATTTTATCATCTTACATTCAAGTTCTCAATCCAATTATTTGGATGTTCAAAACATGTACAAGAATTAATTATCTTATACTCAAGTTATTATTCCAATCTTTGGATATTCAAGTCATGTACAAGATTTAATTGTCTTATACTTCAAGTTAAAGCTAAGTAGAAGAGTTACATATATTATACTTACAATTCATGATCCTATTCCTAGGATATTCAAGCTCAAGACATTATTCTGGTGCCCCTAAAGTACACAAACATTGGAATCAAGACACATATAACACATTAGTGCTTGTTTATAGCACTTTCAAGACAATTAAAAGAGTTCTTACTCTTAGGCTCAAGTTCTTATTTTAATTATATGAGTACTCATGTTCAAGACCAAGTTCTAATTCCCCAATAGGTACCTATACACTTGCTAAGACATCTTATACTAAGGCTCTATGCCTTAGGAGGGGTAAGATTTCATTCCATTTGGGTTTAAAACACTTTTTGTACAAACAGGGGACCAGGCGGGCGCCTACTAGTACCCGGGCGGGCGCCTGTTCTAGCCTTTTTGGAACCAAAACTCCTGATGAAATGGCCGGGCGCTCGAAGGATCACCAGGCGAGCGCCTGGTGCGATTTTCAGAAACACTCAATTTCTTTCCAGGCTTAAGAATTCTCCGTCCCAAGCGTAGGAGTAACTTTCTATTAATATTCTAACATCCAAGCAATGCCCAGGACATCCAAACAAGTTCAGAACATTACTTTCAAGTTTATTTCATTCTTTTTACCGTCCCACAAATAATAGAATAATTTTCCTTTATTCCATTTAAATATTTCACCGTCCCAAAAGTATAAGTATAATTTTCTAATATACTAATATAAACATTTAGGGATACTTTCATTCATTTCCCCGTACCACAAATAATGGTACAATTTTTCTAATAACATTTAAATCAAGTTAATATTTTACCGTCTCATGAGTAGGAGTATACTTTTTCAATACTTTTTCAAGTCATTCCCAGGTTTAAGGCTTCAATACTTTTTCATACGAATACTCCCTTCGTCTCAAATTTACAAGTATCACAAAATTTATCTCAAACACGAAATTAACAAGTATCAAGAATAACATATAAGCATGTTATTACAAGCAAGGGGGAGCTAGTGACTTACCTAGTCCGAAATCAAATTCACCCAAACTAATTTCTGTTCGGCAGGAAATGCTCTACTCACCGCCTTGATCATCTATGCGGAGTCGGATTTTCGAACAGAGGCATAATCAAGCAAGAGGAGTCGAGAATAGGGTAAAAACCCTTTCTTTCTTTACGTACACACAGAGCAAGAGAGAAATTAGGAAAGTGATACTGAGGAAGAAGAGGCAACCAAGTTTTATCCTTTACAATTTTCAAGAATTGCAATTAGGCCCTCCAAGTTTCAACTTTGACAAAAAGGCCCCTAAACTTTCAATTTGAGCATTTTAGCCCCTGAACTTTAATTTTCACAAATGACCCTAATGTTTCAACTTGAACAATTAGGACCTAAACTTACTCAATTAGTTAAATAATTAACTCAATTAAAATAGCATATAAATATGCAAGTCAAGAATTTAACAGGAATTAGGACGGGCGTTACACCCTTGTGTTCCATAATGCTTATCTAGGTACCCTAGAATAGGACCCAAAACATAGACAAAGATTGAACCTTAACTAGATCGAATTGGAACATTTAAATTCCACCAGCCAACTGTGCGACCGCACAAAACCCTACGTGCGGTCGCCCAAGACAACCTGAACCACGACCAAAACCTTCCAGAAAACTGTACGGCCGCACGCCCGAATTGGGCGGCCACCCAACACACCTCGACGGCCAAAAACTGAACTCTTTATACTCCTTCTGTTCTGCCGTCTCAAAAGTACTACCCCAAATTCTATCTTACTAATATAACTCAACACACAACTGAGTTAGACAATACTAAAATAGCATCTTTATCATAGTTAATGTCAACTTACTCCAACACTCCCCACAAAACTAACAACTACCATCACAAGTATCACACTAAATCTATTTCACCGTCTCAAGAGTACTATTACAACTTTCAACTTTAAGTATATAACCCACAAACTGGTTCTAATTATAAGAACACCCAAAGTTAACCAATATTGCAATTAGCCCAAATACTTCATATCTTATTTATATAAACCCATAAAAGGATTCCAACAGTCCGAATACCCACAAAATAGCCCAAATAAAAATAACTCCAATACTTCCACAAAACAACGATTATCACAAATATATCACATATAATATGCATGAGCAATATTATTATTTAAAAGGGGAGTAGTAACTTACCTGCTACGAAAATAGTACTGATGACAAAATGTTCTGACATGCTAGACATGATTTACTCGACGCTACGAACATTTTGGTGTAATTAGATTTTAAAACAGAGGAGTAATAAAAATTAGAAAAATCAAAATGTGAAGGAACTTACCTCCATTGTTGAACACAGAGAGAGAGAGAGAAAAAAAATGAAATGGGAAAGTGAACTGTGTGTCGGCAGTGAGAGGAAGAAAAGGTGAGTTATATAATTTCCAAGTTACACTTAGGCCCCTCCAAATTAATCAATTATATTTAAACCCCTAAGGTTTCAACTGTGACACTTCACCCCCTTAATCATCCTTATTTACAAATACTTACTCTACTAAACTTCTACTCATTCTAGTAAATCATTTTGCAACCCAAATACTTTTTATTAAATATTTAAATAGATCAAATAAGTCTCTTAAAATAATCAAACTAACACAAATAAAAATATAAAATAATATTCAATGTAAAATTTATATTAAATTGGGATGGGTCGTCACCCACAAGTGCTCAACTTATGACTAAAAATAGTGCCCGGGTTTGGGGTCGTTACATTCACTCCCCCTAAAAACAAAATTTGTCCCGAATTTTAAAGTTAGTTACCAAGATGATCAAACAACCACAGATACTTCCGAAGTTCCAAATCTCAATTTCTATTAATTTGTTTTTAAATAGACTAACACTTATGAAAATCAAATAATTCAAATTTACTTATTTGTTTTCTCACTTTTACAAACCAAAAAAAAACTCTCATTATTAACTAGAGAAAACATGTCCAAGAGTATTCATGAAATCCATCAAACCACTATGGGTGTCTATTTTCCACTTCTTGTCTGCTCCCCTATAATCACTTCAATTCCACGATTTTCCTTAATACTTTCACAAGAGTAAATTTTACTCAAACCCCTTTGCATCAACTATCTTTACAAATAATTCCTTCAAGAAACTAATTCCCTCACTTGACCTTAGGATCTCATTTCCGGTTATCAGTATCACTTGTTTACCAATTCAGAATCATAAACGATCTATTTCGGATTAGCTTTACGCTCTTAATCAACCCTTAGATTATCAACACCCATAAATTTTATTTTTCCGGTTCATCCCTACGTATTGACGATCTAAACATCATCCCAATAGTATTTGCAATCAACTCCACATACACGTATTATATCCTTATAAATATGTATCGGTCCCAAAGGTTTCCTAGTATTATAACAAGACTCAAATAAATTTCCGTAACACTCTGAGAAGTCTATTTAAATCAAGACATACCACAATAGTCCCTGTCATAATTTATCTCCACAAGCATCCCATGTAATCATACTACTACCTGAACAAATAAGAGAAGGAATAAGACTAACGATTATTGTCAACCCAAGAATTCAATTATATACACGAAAATTTACCGTTATCAACTATTCGATCCAATATGATTCCTCAAAGTTATCACCTTATTTTTTGTTTCCAATTGAATGGATAACTGACTTGGTCTTGTGAATCTCTTTAAGTACCTATAGTCGAATTTCCACCACACGTATTCCATTCCACTAAGTCAAATCTCCCAACATCTCTCATTCAACGGTATCCAACATAATATAGACATCTACTTGTTCAGTGATTCCACTACTACACTCATCTTTCTTATATGATAAAACATAATACAGTCATAATCTTTGAATTTCTCTACCCACTTGCCTTATCTCATATTTATATTTTCTAAGAAAATATATCCATCAAATATTGATAGTCTATTAACATATCACTTCAAACTTTAGTTCCATAAAACAAAAATATAATCTGCTAACGCAATATCCAAAGAGTTACCGTCAATCCTGAGTCATAGATAATTCTATTTATCGAGAGTTAATCCTCAAAACATATACAAATACTTTATCATCTTGAGTCAATATATTCCTCAATCTCTATTTGAAAATACTACTATAAATAATAAACCTGACATGCTCCCAAGAAAACATTAACACTGGTCCTATCCTTTATCAATTCACTACTAAAATAAAAGTATGATTTGATAATAACATTCCTTGATACCACTAAACCATTTATCCATTTAAATGAGATAACCAGGGAATTTATGATGAGCATGCCTAATATGAGAAATTGTCTTCGATTTCTCTTCAAATTTGACCTAGTTGAGCTATCTGTATTCCATATAGAATCGTAAGTAGAATCTCTCTTTATACCAAACAATAACGATGCACCACACTTAGGTATACTAGCTTAATGAATCCTTTATTAAATAGTCTCTCGGGTTGAATCTTCAACTCTTCTATCTCAACCAATACTATAAGTTCACTGATTCACCTATCAGTATTGTTGCCTATATCGACTTATCATATAACTCAAGTTCCCCATCAATCAAGCGACATATTGCACCCAGTATAAAGTATACCCAAGATTTCACAATTAATGCATACTTCTCTTAGTTTTGGTGTAAACGTTCTACCGTCAACTAAATAGGCTAAATTCCCAACACAACCTTATAATAATACTTTTCGGGTTTCCACTACAGAACATGAACGCTATATATACATCTAGTATGATCCTAAACAAAGTCAAACATACTAATATAGAAATATTCACCACCAATCGATGGCATACGAGAAGTTTGTGACACAAAGAATGCCAGGCCATACCACTTAACTCATCAATATCCCATATAGGTGACACAACTAAATCCCCTTATATACATCAGTAACATTCACGTAGTTTCGTATTCGAGAATACTCCTCAACATAAATCACAGAATGAGGACAAACATGCGTACATCGCACGAAACATTATACACTTTACAAAATAGATACGCCTAAGTCTTCAAAGACTCGCACTCTCGATTCTCAAACCAACTAACCACAATGGAACCAATACTATAACACCAGTCCTATGTCTGGTATACCACAAGAGAAGAACACTCGACTTCTATATCACACCCTTAACCCAACTAACTTCTATCTTAACCTCATCCACTAATTCATTATGCTTCTACTGCACAAATTTTCAATGACCAAGGAAGCTAATTGACTTCAAGAAAACTTAGTTTTCTAAACGCTCAAAATCGTAACACCCAAGTATTGAAACCTATTTAATATCAGAGTTCTTATTCCCTTTCAAGATCTAAAACCAGGCACTGATACCAACTGTCACACCCCAAAAATTCCAAATTCCATAATATCAAAGTAGCATAATATACATCTCAAAAAAAAAATGCTAAATATCAATCCAGGCGCGTGAACTCTGCAATAAAACCAATATTTCTACCATAAACATGTCGATAACAAAGCCGACTACAACTCCACGAGATTTTAACTCGGAGACTATTTACAAGTGCGGAAGCAAAAACAACCAATAACATAAATACCCAAATGACAACCGTACTCACATAACACTATAAGGTCACGGCCTCACAACAAGAGTACACAAAAGCTCCGTAGAGAAACTATCCCAAAAGAGTATAACCAGCTTAGAACATTCCCACAACGACATCAGCTCTCACACCTTATTACTTCTAGCTTGCCTGTTGTTAAGGAAAACAACATTGAAAGGAACGGGGTGAGATAAAATCTCAGTAAGTTACTATGCATCTACATGGCATGATAATATACATATTAACTGAATAAGTAAATCATATAACAACAAATGAGAAAGCTCCATATCGCCAACCGTCCCATACCAGTTGGAAATAACGACTAACTCATCATGCAGCACACAAGACTGAAATAAACATGTTCCAAAGGATACTGAGCCAAGGTTTCCTCGAAAAGGATATAACAAACTTAACCATATCAACCGGGCCGCATCGAAGAGCAGCATCGACAAGCAGCATCGAAGAGCTGAAGCAGGGGTTCTGGAACCAAACAATAACCACAATAACAACCGCAGGGGAAAATGACACAAATTCATAACCCAAAACGAACTAGATAGAATGCTCACTCAAGGGAGCTAGCTCATCCCAACCAAGGCCAATCTGTACTGGGGGAAAAAGAAAAGGTACCAGTGGGAACATTATAATGAACTTGACTCGGGTGCCATTATAATCTCCTACCACTGCCTGACTCAACCAAGTATGACCAGCTGGACTTTAAACGAAAGCACAATCAGTGTATGATTCCAAAATAGGGAACCATACCAAGTACATCACAAAGATGATAGACTGCCCATGAACAGCTCAACCACCACGTACGTTAAACACATTTCTCAAACAATGGATTTCAAAGTAGGAAATCCCACAAAAGCATCATAAAGATGAACCACCCCAACATGAACCCCAAACGGTTACTCATTCCAAACTTGATCACAAACGGACCATTCCCTCTAACATAAGATTCCAAGGAGGAAATCCGAATAAATACCACATGAAGGATATTAAACAAAACCATATCATACTTAGTCACAAATACACCCCGTATATTTACAGTCGATAATTTCCTATGAGTTTCTCATAATTAGTACGATGACTATTACCAAAATGAACCCAAACGATTACTCACAAATAGTACGATGACTATAATCCAATCAGTTCTTTACATTTAGAATTCCCAATTAATGACTCCAATAAATACATCATCAAGATGTTAAAAAATCGGTAGGCACTCAACCCCCGCTTCACATCTTACATCTGCTCATAATCGAACCAATTCCTAACACCCTTGTGTTCCATAACGCTTATCTAGGTACCCTAGAATAGGACCCAAAACATAGACAAAGATTTAACCTTAACTAGATCGAATTGGAACATTTAAATTCCACCAGCCAACTGTGCGACCGCACAAAACTCTACTTGCGGTCGCCCAAGACAACCTGAACACGACCAAAACCTTCCAGAAAACTGTGTGGCTGGACGCCCGAATTGGGCGGCCGCCCAACACACCTCGACGGCCAAAAACTGAACTCTTTATACTCCTTCTGTTCCGCCGTCTCAAAAGTACTACCCCAAATTCTATCTTACTAATATAACTCAACACACAACTGAGTTAGACAATACTAAAATAGCATCTTTATCATAGTTAATGTCAACTTACTCCAACACTCCCCACAAAACTAACAACTACCATCACAAGTATCACACTAAATCTATTTCACCGTCTCAAGAGTACTATTACAACTTTCAACTTTAAATATATAACCCACAAACTGGTTCTAATTATAAGAACACCCAAAGTTAACCAATATAGTAATTAGCCCAAATACTTCCTATCTTTTTTATATAAACCCATAAAAGGATTCCAACAGTCCGAATACCCACAAAATAGCCCAAATACAAATAACTCCAATACTTCCACAAAACAACGATTATCACAAATATATCACATATAATATGCATGAGCAATATTATTATTTAAAAGGGGAGTAGTAACTTACTTGCTACGAAAATAGAAAATAGTACCGATGACAAAATATTCTGACATGCTAGAAATGATCTACTCGACGCTACGAACATTTTGGTGTAATTAGATTTTAAAACAGAGGAGTAATAAAAATTAGAAAAATCAAAATGTGAAGGAACTTACCTCCATTGTTGAACACAGAGAGAGAGAGAGAAAAATGAAATGGGAAAGTGAAGTGTGTGTCGGCAGAGAGAGGAAGAAAAGGTGAGTTGTATAATTGCCAAGTTACACCTAGGCCCATCCAAATTAATCAATTACATTTAAACCCCTAAGGTTTCAACTGTGACACTTCACCCCCTTAATCATCCTTATTTACAAATACTTACTCTACTAAACTTCTACTCATTCTAGTAAATCATTTTGCAACCCAAATACTTTTTATTAAATATTTAAATAGATCAAATAAGTATCTTAAAATAATCAAACTAACACAAATAAAAATATAAAATAATATTCAATGTAAAATTTATATTAAATTGGGACGTGTCGTCACCCACAAGTGCTCAACTTATGACTAAAAATAGTGCCCGGGTTTGGGGTCGTTACATATTCTTTCTAAAAAAGTGAAATCAATTTTAGATTTTAGGGTTTACATTTGATTGGACAATTTTCCTGTTTTCTGAGGGGGCTGCGGAGGGGGAGTATTTCCGTCCATTCCGGCGAAGGTGGATGTGGGCGGCGGTGAGGGAGCGGTGGCTGTGGGCGGCGGTGGCGACTGGGGGAGAGATCACAGAGAGGCGACAATTGAGTTTTTTTTTCCCCTTTATGCGTAATGTAATATGTTTTTTTTATTATTATTAATATTAAACACTCGAAACGACGTCGTTTTGCAAAAATAAAAAATAAAAAAATTACCATTGCCCAGGCAATGGCAGGCACAGTAGTAAATCCGCCCCTGCACACACATAGCCTTTAATCATGTGCCGGACAACTGGAGTTCCCCAAACACCCCAAATGCCTACATTGCCTTTCAGTGGTGGAGTTAGAATTTTTTTCAATGGAGTCAAGATTATTTTGAATATGACTACTACTTATATCTTATATATCATTAATCTTATATATATATATATACCACACTATATATATATATATCTTAATCGTGGGTATATATATATATATATAAAGTTGGTGAGGAGGGCTATGGCTTTGACACATAGAAAACATAAGTTAAAGCTTCATTTGTGTGAAGCCACATCATTACTATCCTAAATGTGTGTGACTTTTGATATTCTCATTATTAGCGAATACTATTAGCTCATAATAATAGTTATGATATGAGTTAACTAATACTATTAATAGTAATAGTTAACTTGTATAGTTACTATACAAGTTAACTATTACTATTAATAGTATTACTTAACTATAATAGTTACTATAGTAGTTAACTATTACTATTAATAGTATTAGTCAACTATAATAGTTATTATAATATATAACTATTACTATTAATAGTATAATTAACAATAATAGTTATTATACAAGTTAACTATAATGGTTACTTTATAAATTAATTATTAATATTAATAGTATTAGTTAATCATAACAGTTATAATATATGTTAATTTTTACTATTAATAGTATTAGTTAATCATAGTAGTTACTATATAGGTTAACATCTATAACAATATAAAGAGAGCCCAACCTCATTCACGTTTTGCCGCTCATCATTGCCATTACAAGTTTTTTTTAGGGTAGAAACATCATTTGATATATTTGTTGGGTATGCTTATCTCTTAACCCTCTTAATTTTGTTAGAATTGATTGATACCATCACCTAAGAATATTCTATGGCTTTAGGACCCTATGTAAGAAGTCTTATGACTTCAATTTTTTAGCCAAGTCCATTTTATAGTATAGGCTTAGAATATAGGACTTGGAACGAAAAGGAATGAAGATCTAAGCAAGACTGTGGTCACTGCGCAGGACTTCTCTGCGCAGTACACCACTGCGCAGGTCTCTCATGCGCAGCATTATATCTTGCTCAGTTTTCAATGCATTCAGATCACCTAACTTGGAAAGCGCTTAGAAGATGCACGCTTATTAAAAATGTTGAGGTGTGCAGAATCGACAGCTAGCACACTCAGCAGATCTAACGGTAGAGACGCGCTCAAGAGAAATATTTCAAAAGAAGACAGCTGTCAACCTTCTAAAAGAAGCTTTTGAATTTGGTCTTCATGCTCAGTCTCCAACGATTCTAAATCACCTGCGCACCAATCATATTGTGCCAGGTCATCATCTTTGATCAGATTCCCAACGGCTAAAAAGGACACCTGCGCACCAATCATATTGTGACAGCTCATCGTCCTTGCTCAGAGCACCAACGGCTAGTTTTAAGATCTCTGCTATAAATAGCCTGCTCATCTTCATTTCCAAGTTGCTAGAGTTTGTGCTTTCATAAGTATCACTGAAGTTCTGAAGATTGCTGCTTATATTCCCAGATTCAAGATCAACCTTCAAACCTTCATACCTTCAAACTCCTACCCAGATCCTAAGCCTTATCACCAGAATTCTTCGTGCTCTTCATCTCATAGATTCATAGAGCCCAGAATTTTTGTCACACACACACCTCTTTAAGCTTCGATCATTTAGATCCTACTTCTTGAGATACACCGGTTTAGTCTAGGATTTGCTCTTCATAGATTATAGATCTTTGAGATAGTTTGTTCTTCATTGTTGTATTTTGTAACTCTCTCATATAATAAGATCTCCTTTAGAAAATCCAAGACTAACCATCTTGGTAGAGGACGTAGATCTTTCATTGATCGAACCTCTCCAAATAGCTTGTTCATTATTCTCGCTATTTATTTCCTGCTTAATCATTTCTGAATTACTGCTTTGTTTAAATATTTCAGATTGCTATTTTTGCTGCTGTGTTTGTTATTACTTATTGCCTTAGAATCCTTTTATCCAACTCTTTAAGCCAAAACTTAGCGCGTGCGTTTTTATCTCTGCGCAGCTTTTTCCTGCGCAGGTACTGCTTAAACTTCCGATGTGCATTTCACACTCTCTCTGCGCGCTATACTTAGCTTATTTGAGAACTGTGCGCATAAGCCATTGATTTGCAAAAGGGTTCGAAAAGAATTTTAAAAACGCTATTCACCCCCTCCCCTCTAGCATTTTTCATATCCTTGTTGCCCCATTTGGGACCAACAAGTGGTATCTGAGAAAACACCTTCATAAAACTTATTTTATTTTTCAAGCTTAACAGCTTGGGTGCCGATTCAAGATGGCTTCAAAATCTTGGGCAATGGCTAACTATTCACATGTTCCAGTGCTGAATGAAGATCATTTCGAAATCTGGAAGCACTGCATGCTCACTCATTTTTCTTCTATCGACTAGATCCTCCACAACATAGTTCTTGAAGGACCCTACATTCCAATGAAGGCTAATCCTGATGCTGCTACAAATAATGAAAATCCTACCATCAAGAAGAACAAGGAGGAATGGACTGATGAAGAAAAGAAATGGGTTGGCTATGATGGAAGAGCAAGGAACATCATTCTTAGCACTCTAGACCTCTCCACGCACAATCAAATTGTGAGCGGTGGAACTTCAAAGGAAATATGGGATGCTATTGAAGGATATGTGAATGGAGAAAAAGTAAGCAAGGAAAACAAAAGATTTGTGGTGCAAAGAAAATTCAATTGCTTCATGAGAAAGGATGGTGAAACCTTGAGACAAACTTATGATCGCTTCTGTGCTGTTGTAAACTCTTATAAATCTCTTGGAACTACCTTCACCAATAAAGAAGTAAATTCTCAATTCTTAGATGCGCTAGGTTCCAGATATGTGCACAAGGCAAGTCATCTGGAAGATTCTGGATTTCTAGACACTTGGCCTCTGCGCAGCTTATACGCTAACTTAAAAGTGTATGAGCTAAAGCTTGATCGAATTGACGAAACTGAAGGCAAAGGAAAACTTGTTTCCTATGTTGCGCAAAAGGAACCTGCGCCCGCTCAAACCTCATACAAAGTCTCTACTTCCTCTTTACTTGAAATGGATGATGATGATTTCGCTATGTTCGTTAAGCGATTCCAAAAATTCAGGAAATTCTCTAAACCTGGATCCTCGAGCAAATACCTGGTAAGTTTTCACGAAGCAGAGATTCAAAGAAAGATGATGACTTGGTTTGCTACAACTGCAGAAAGCCCGGTCATTTTGCTTCAAAATGCCCTACTCCAAAATTTGAGTACATGAAGAGGAATACGGCACAAAGATCATCAAAGCAGCGCGGAATGATTGCTGAAGAAGACTGCGCAGAAAAGGAACTGAAAACTTGGATAGAGACTGACACTGAAGACAGTGATGATGATGACTCTAAGGATGGACTGCTCTACTTGGTTGCCAATGCTGATGCTGATAGCGATTCAGAAAATGATCCCGATACGGACACAAAGGCTGCGCCAAGGACAATTCAGAAGAAAGGTCCCACTATAACATAACTGGTGGAAATGGGACATCTGACTCCAAGCAGACAGAATGACAAGTACTTATTTGCCAGAGCAGACCTATCAAAGAAATTTGTAGCTGCGCCTCGGCGCAAAGAATCTCTTGAAATTCCTGCTGAGCGCGAGTCTATTTTTCAGCAAGCTGAAAAGGTAATCAAGAAATTTAATTCTATGAAAGAAGCAGTGGACTTATCAATTGGAGAAATTTCACAGCTTAAGACGGAGAAAACTCTTTTAAAATCAGAGATCACCCTCCTTAAGGAGCAGATTAAGAGCATGACTCCTCTTACTGAAAAGAACCGTTTTCTTACAGATCAAAATGCGCTATTTAAAGTAAGAAACGAAGATTTGGCTGCTCAAGTAGCTGATCTCACAAAGATCACTGATGAGTGGACCAAATCTCGTGTCACTATGGATCAAATTCTAGAATCCCAAAAAGCAAGTGGAGATAAGGAAGGCTTGGGGTTCTCAACTAGTGACAACTTTAAATGTGCAGTTTGCTCTGAAAAGGAAAAGGAATTTACACCACAGCAAACTATTGAAATTCCTAAAGCAAAGCACTCTGCTTCAATGGGTAAAAGACAGGAGAAAGTCCAGAGACAAAATTTCCATTATGTCTACCCAAAAATGCAAACTGGGAAAGCCAAGGGTAAGGCTAAAGTTGAACCTGCGCATGACAACTCATATTTTGGCTATGGTTGCGCCTCAACTTCAAATGTCAAATCTGCGTAAAAGGGTCATGCGCATGAAAGCCATGTGCCCCAACGCCAGATGCGCATTCTTAAGAAAAGCGCACCCAAACCACAGAAAATTACATTTGTCAAAGAAAGTTCATCTGCTCCAGTAAAGAATGCTGCTCCAAAGAAAAGTAAAGAGTTTGTAAAAACCCAATCTATAAGTGGCTTTCATCATTGTGTTGTGTGTGATGGTCTAGGTCACAAGGCTGCAGAATGCCTTTTGCGATTTGCTCCTAATGCCAAGGGACGTAAAAATCCTAAGGTCAGACAGGAGTGGGTTGTCAAAAGTTGCTAACTCTAGGACCCAAGAATAAAGGGGACCTGCGTTCTTAATGTCTATTTTTCAGGTCTCCTGCTTCACTGCGCACTCTTCACAAGCTAAAGCGCATATATGGTACCTCGACAGTGGATGTTCTAGACACATGACTGGAGATGTCACCGCTCTTGAAGATGTGCATGAAGGAAGAGGTCCCTCAGTAACGTTTGGAGATAACAACAAAGGGCACATAGTTGGATATGGAAGAATCAGAAAAGATAAAGTATGCATTGAGAAAGTTGCACTAGTAGAAGGACTCAAGCACAACCTTCTCTCCATATCACAATTCTGCGATAAAGGTTTGGAATGTCACTTCACTGCAACGGACTGCTATATCAAAGATGGCATATCCGGACTGACTTTGCTCACAGGGACTCGTAAGACTAATGTTTACATTATTGATCTTACTGCTATAGATTCTATCACTGATCTCTGTTTTGTAGCAAAGAATGTAAGTGAAAGCAGCTGGCTATGGCATAAGCGCTTAAGTCATCTGAACTTCAAGTATTTGGCTAAGCTAGGAAGGGAAAATCTTGTCAAAGGACTTCCCAAAGTAGCTGACCATCATGACATAAAATGCGCAGCATGTCAACTTGGTAAACAACCTAAGCAGTCTTTCTCCAGCAAGATTGCTTCCTCAACTTCCAAATGTTTGCAAATGCTTCACATGGACTTGTTTGGACCTGTCACCACCGCAAGCATTGGAGGAAATAAATATACTTTAGTTGTGGTAGATGACTACTCAAGATACACATGGGTCGAAATGATGATATCCAAAGATGACTGCTATGATATCTTGACTGCGCTATTCCGAAGGCTCAAAACTCAAAAGGAAGACGACATCGTAAGCGTTATATCAGACAACGGAACTGAATTCAAGAATAACGGTGTTGCTCAATACTGCGATGATCATGGCATTGATCACAATTTCTCTACCGCTGGAGTTCCTCAACAAAATGGCGTTGTGGAAAGAAAGAATCACACGTTGATCGAGGCTGGAAAAACAATGATTGCTGAAGCTAAGCTTCCAAAGTATTTCTGGGGAGAAGCTGTCAACACTGTTTGCTTTACTCAGAATAGATCTCTCATCAACAAAGCCTACAACAAGACTCCATATGAGATATGGAGAGGAAGGGCGCCCAACATTGCTTTCTTCAAGATTTTTGGCTGCAAATGCTATATCCTCTACAATGGCAAAGATCATAGAGGTAAATTCGACGCCAAAGCAGATGAAGGTATTTTCGTTGGGTATGCCAAACACTCTAAAGCTTTTCGTGTTTTTAATAGAACTACTCTAGTAATTGTAGAATCGGTACATGTTACTTTTGATGAGCATTCTCTCCTTGAGCCATATTTGGCTCCAAATGATTCTGATGACTCTGCTGAGAATGTTGAGACAGGCACGCAGTCACAAACTGCACCTGCGCAGAATGATAACCAAGATAATCAAATTCAGAATCAAGCTAGTCCATCTCATGCGCCAACGACAGATGCTGCGCCAGAAGTTACAACTCCTGATGCGCAGACACCTCCTCCTGCGCATGATGTTTCTCCGCTTCAGCAAATCACCTTTGATGACCTTGATGCTGGAGCTAATGAAGTACCTATTGAAGATCTTCGTATTCCTACTACTCAACCCAACTTACCTCCTGAGGTTCGTGAAGTTAAAGATCATCCAACTTCAAACATCATTGGTGATCTCAATGTAGGGATTCGCACTAGGAGAGCATCAAACTTTGATGATGAATATCACTCCTTTATCTCTCAAATCGAAACAAATAAGATTGATGAAGCGCTCTAAGATTCAAGCTGGGTTACTGCTATGCAAGAAGAGCTTAACCAATTTGAGCGCTGCTAAGTTTGGACTTTAGTACCCAGACCTCATGATCAAGGCGTTATTGGTACAAAGTGGGTCTTCAGAAACAAGATGGATGAAAATGGAAGCATCACCAGAAACAAAGCAAGGTTGGTTGCACAAGGCTATAGGCAAGAGGAAGGAATCGACTACGATGAAACATTTGCGCCGGTAGCAAGACTTGAAGCTATAAGAATTTTCTTAGCTTATGCCTCTCACAAGAAATTCAAGCTTTATCAAATGGATGTGAAGAGCGCATTTCTCAACGGATAACTCCAAGAGACGGTCTACGTAGCTCAACCTCCTGGATTTGAAGATAGCAGATTTCCAAATCACGTCTTCAAGCTTCAGAAAGCTTTGTATGGACTTAAGCAAGCTCCAAGAGCATGGTACGATACTCTATCAAAATTCCTGCTAGAGAAAGGCTTCAAGCGCGGTAAAATCGATACTACTCTTTTTATTGCTAAGTATAATGATCATTCTTTACTTGTTCAAATTTATGTCAATGATATTATATTTGGTTCTACTAATGAGTTACTTTGTAAGCGCTTTGAGAAGCTCATGAAAAGCAAGTTTGAAATGAGCATGATGGGAGAACTCACATTTTTCCTCGGGCTTCAAATCAAACAATTGAATGATGGCATCTTCATAAATCAAGCCAAGTACACAAGGGACTTAATCAAGAAATTTTGACTTGAGAATGCTAAAGCATACGACACTACAATGGCCACGGGCAATAAGCTTGACAAAGACTTAAAAGGTAAGAAAGTTGATCAAACTTTATATCGATGTATGATTGGCTCTCTACTCTACCTTACTGCAAGTAGGCCAGATATTATGTTTAGTGTTTGTGTCTGTGCGCGCTATCAAGCTGACCCTAGAGAAGCGCACTTAACTGCTGTTAAACGCATTATTCGTTATCTTTCTGGATCTATTAGCCTTGGACTTTGGTACACCAAAGATTCGAATTTCGATTTGCTAGGTTATTCAGATGCAGATTACGCAGCATGCACAATTGACAGGAAGAGCACAAGTGGAACTTGTCATTTCCTTGAAAATCGGCTTGTTGCGTGGGCAAGCAAGAAACAAGCTGATGTGTCTATCTCCACTACAGAAGCTGAATACATTGCTGCTGGAAGCTGCTGCTGCCAAATCCTATGGATGAAGCAACAACTAGTGGTTTATGGAATTAATGAAGGAAATTGCCCAATTTTCTGCGACAATATGTCCACCATAGCAGTCTCCAACAATCCTGTCATGCATTCAAAGACAAAGCACATCGACATCAAATATCATTTTCTCAAGGACCACATGGAAAAAGGAAATATTCACTTAGAGCACGTGGGCACAGATAATCAAATTGCTGATATCCTCACAAAGGCTCTTGACGCTAAAAGATTTGTCTTCATGAGAGGAGAAATGGGTATGCTTGAACTCAGCTAACTTGTCCATATAATTTTTCAATACTAAATGTTTTTGTGTTTGCTTGATAAGTTCTTAAAGGTTAAGATTTCATGTATCTGCGCAGACACTGCGCAGTAAGTTAATGCGCATGAAAAATTAGGTTAAGATTTGCAGAATCTTTGCACAATATTCGCTCTGCGCAAAACAACATGCGCATTTCTCAGTGGACCGCAGGTAAGTACTCTATTCATTAGATTTTGCACATAGGTCCTTGGCTGAAAAGTCAACGCTTAGTCACAAGGGTACTTGTGTAATTTAAATTTTCCCGCGCCTTTATTTTTGAATTTTCTTGGGAAATTACCTTTTTACCACTGCGCATGTCCCATTGTCATTTAATGCAAACTGCGATTAATGACAGCGGACCTTTCGAATGTCTGCTCACCATTTAATGAGGAAGGTGATGCGACAGCCGTCAGCCTCTCTTCGCTGACACACGCGCGCGCAAAGACTGCGCACGCGTGTCCCCTATTCAGCCACGTCATCCTGCTAATGTGCGCCCGTCCTTTCACTGACTCAGCATTTATGAGTAAGTTGACTCGACAGTGACTGGCTTAGGACTTCTCACTCACGTGCGCGCTAGGCCTGCGCACGCCGCATCCGGTTGGGCCACGTCATCGCAGCACGTGTCCCACTCCGCTTTTTCACCAACTGTCCTTGCGCTGACGTCACCATTTTTCCCTTTTTGATATAAACCGTCTGCGACCTCTCTTCTCCCTCTTCACTGCTCATTTTCTTTCACCAATCCTCCATTTTCTCTCTCTATTTCTTACCAACTTCCAAAGATTTCCTCTTCTTCCCTCTTTGACCTTCATCTTCTCCATATTTCATCTTCCCAAAACTTCTTTTTTCATCTACTTCTCTTTCTATATCAATGGCTCCTAAGAAGACTTCCAAGAAAATGCCCGAAATTATTCTTTCTTCTTCATCTGAGGAAACTTCTTCCTCTTCTCGCTCTGGGTCTGAACAAGAACAACAAGAACAACATCCTCCCCAGCCCGTCGTCGAAGATATGGTATGATTTCTTTCTCTCCTTTTTAATTTCTGCCATTGTTAGGGTTTAAAGCTTTACAAGCTTCCCTTTGTGATTGTGTGCTTGTTTGTTGATCATTTTTGAAATCGATTGTTGTGTTGTGTTCGTTTCTCCCTGATCTATTCTTTCATGTAATTTATTTCATGATCAATACACTTTTTAAGTGATTTCTGCAAAATTTTCTGTCCAAAAACCTCCATTGCAGACAAACGGTTATTCTGAATTTCTGGGTTTGTTTTAATGTTGTTGTCTATATTGTTTACATGGTTGACTTCGTCCTGTTCATGCGGTCATTTCGATGTATTTTCTATTGGATTTGGACAACTTTTGATTTTTAGTGTTTTTGATGTTCTTCGTGTTCATGAACAGTTCATTTCGTGTTTTTCCATTTCTTGATTTTTCTCTTATGCTCTGGTTCACATAAGAATTTCCAAGTGTTTACGTTTTGCATGCTTGCTTGACTTTGCGCATTACTCTTATGATATTTTATCTAGTATGGAGTTACTGCGCATAGGTACCCATGCGTTATCTGCGCATGCGCAATGCGCAATATAAACGTCTGATATTTTTTTGTCTTGCGCAGAATCCCTTCTATTACATTTGTGGATGGGAAGTCAATCTGCAAGATCTCAACCAGGATGTTGTTGGGCGCAGATTGATAAGGCATCTGCGATCCTCTGGAATTCTTCCTCTATTCACTTTGGACCAGCCATTCTACGTGCCTTCTCTTGTCGATGAATTCTTCGAGACTGCGCGTGTTGTTCCTGCCAAGCACAAGGGTGAGAGCACAGAGATCATTATGGCGGTGGTGCAGAATTGCGAAATCTTGGTACACCCTAACCACATCCGCAGACTTTTCGACTTCGATGTTGGTGATGCGCCAGAGACTTTTGATTCTGCGCGACAAGACAGATTGGCGATGAAGTTAGTTGGCGAGTCCACTCTTGTCAAGCGATGGTCTGTGCATGATCGCAAAGAATTTGGTGAGGTGATGTATCACCTGTGCACCTTGATTGGCGATTCCCTGAACTGCAAGAATGGGAACAAAGGGAAGTTTATTTCCAAGCAATGGGAATATTGCTGCGCCATCTACTTGAAGGAAAGGCTGGATTGGCCCCAGATCATCTGGAATGAGATCACCAAGGCAATGACGAGCTATGATACGCGCCTCAATGCGTCAAAACCTAAGTATCGGACGCACTGTCGCCTGCTCTCCAAGCTCCTGCTCCAATACTCTGAATTAAATGATTTTGTAAGGAAGGAGCCCATTCTGAAGCAGTCCTGTGCTTCAAAGTTTTATTCTCGAGCGCAGCTTCATCTGCTGCGCGATGAGATTGGCGATGCGGACTACTACAGAATCTGGAGATCAGATGATGATCCCAACAGGGAACCTTGGTTGGGAAAGTTACCTAAGGAAGGCAAGGCTAAGGGCACAGAAGGCCCAAGTGCTGCGCAGGAAAAGGCTGATGAAGCCTCCAGGCACAAGGGCAAGGGCATTGCTGAGCCCAAGTCCAAGAAGCACAAGGATGTTCCCAACGTCCAATCTACCGCAGGCATTAAGATCAGAGAGCCTGCCCCTGCAGCTCCAAAGCCTCCCTCCAAGAAGCGCAAGGCTGATGCGCCTGCGCCCTCCCCGAAGAAGACCAAGACTGCCAAAGGTGCCTTCCAACGTATTCCTCCTTCTGCGCATGACTCTGGGTCGCGCATGGATCACACTGGTGATTCTGAAGATGCTGAGATTCAGGGGGAGACTCATCCCAAGGCCCCAGCTGTGCAAGACCCTGTTGCGCCCGCGCCTCCTGCTGATGCCCCTCTTTCTTCTCCTCGGCGCAAGCAAAAGGTGCGTAGTAGTGCAAAAGGCTCCAAAAAGCGCCATACTCCTCCAAGCTCTCCTCAAGAACCAACATCCAGCGCATTTCAGTGCGTTAATATCCCTGTTGGCAATACACACAGGGTTACCTCTGTTCTGGATGAAGGTATGGACATTGAGCCTGAGGCTGAGAAAGATGATGCTGATGAAGTGGATCAGATTGTTAGTGGTGATGACGCAGCTCCTCCTGAGCCCACTGCTGCGCCCACTGATCAACCTGACGTTGTTGCGCCTGAGATTCCAGCGCCTCCTGCTGCTGATCCCATCCCAGAAGATTCTGCTAAGGATGGTGCCACTGCCTCTGAAAGCAGTGAACATTCTTCTGCGCATAGATCTCCTGCGCATCTGTCTCCTCCGCACCTGTCCCCTCGTGCTCCCATCTCCACAACCTCTCCTCCCAAAAAAACAGAGCAACTGCCTCCTGCCACCTCAACGGTTCCTGCGGTGTCTACCTCGTCTCTCTCCTCCTCCAATGAGCTGCGCCATATCTTACAAGCCTTGAATTTCATTCAAGTAAATCAAATTGCTGCGCAGTCTCAGATGGCTCAACTCATCACTGCGCAAACCGCTATTCAAGATCAACTTGATGCGCAGCGATTGGAGATTGCTGCCATTAAGGGGGAGAATATATCAAAGGCAAGTTTCTCTTCCGGCCCCTCTGCGCAGCGAGTCCCTGATGACTTGGATAAAATGGTCCTGGACTCACTTAAGTCAATAGTTGGGATGCTTGAAAATGTGTGCACCTATGAAGCTATTGATGATGGGTTCAAGGAAATTCTGAGGAAGCTGCGCAAGAACTTAGCAGATGGATTATATGAGGGGTTTGCCAGCTTGGAAGCGCAGTTAGAAGAGAAGATTGCGCAAGGTGGACCTGCGCAAGCTAGTGCGCTCAACATGGAAGGTGTCAGGGAGTGCATAACTCAAGCTATGACGGACTTTGCTGATGGGTTCAACGCAAGGATGGATCAAGCAATGTTTGACATTCAAGCTAGCGTGAACACCCAGCGCCTCCACACTGACACTCGCCTTGAAGATACACAGGCCACCATCATCGACACCATCAATACTGCTGAGCAGTCATATTTCAACCAGATGACTGGGCATCAGATGGCCTACGCAGCAAACTTCTGAGAACTGCAAGCAGACAACAGGGATGTGCGCAGAGGAATCACAGTTTATGTTGAAGAAGCTGTTGCGTTCAAAGAAAAGTTTCAAGCGCTCAAAGTTGAGCTTATGAACAAGTTTAACAGCCTGCAGAATGAGCTGCGCGAAGCCCTGCACCGGATCAATATAGATTAGGCTGTGTAATTTTTGCTTTTGCGCAAGGTATATTCCTTTTTGTGCGCATTTTGTCGTTTTTCTTATTCAAACTTGTAATTCTCAACTCTTAACAGTCCAAGTTTTAATGAGAAAAATCGCATCATTGGTTTCCAAAACCTTGTTCAATTCAAACTATTCGTTTGTGGAACAATGAATGTTTTATATCACCACATGTGCATATTATTAACTGCTCACATTTTCTACGCATAATGTTTAAACATTCAGTTTAAACGCATACTTAAACTAAAACTCATATCTTTTGTATGCGCTGCATGTTATTTCTGTCTTTCCCATACTGTAAGTTAATCTTTTGGATAGACTAGAAATCTATAGCATAGGCTAGTGTGTGCATTGACTTGAGGCATGATTTACCATTTTCTATTTTTATGGACATGTTATTATCAAGTACAATGAATTGCCTTTGTTATAGTAGGTAATGGCATCAATCATTTAGGGGGAGATTGTTGGGTATGCTTATCTCTTAACCCTCCTAATTTTGTTAGAATTGATTGATACCATCACCTAAGAATATTCTATAGACTTTAGGACCCTATGTAAGAAGTCTTATGACTTCAAGTTTTTAGCCAAGTCCATTTTATAGTATAGGCTTAGAATATAGGACTTGGAGCGAAAAGGAATGAAGATCTAAGCAAGACTGTGGTCACTGCGCAGGACTTCTCTGCGCAGTACACCACTGCGCAGGTCTCTCCTGCGCAGCATTATATCTTGCTCAGTTTTCAATGCATTCAGATCACCTAACTTGGAAAGCGCTTAGAAGATGCACGCTTATTAAAAATGCTGAGGTGTGCAGAATCGACAGCTAGCACACTCAGCAGATCCAACGGTGGAGACGCGCTCAAGAGAAATATTTCAAAAGAAGACAGCTGTCAACTTTCTAGAAGAAGCTTTTGAATTTGGTCTTCATGATCAGTATCCAACGGCTCTAAATCACCTGCGCACCAATCATATTGTGTCAGGTCATCATCTTTGATCAGATCCCCAACGGCTATAAAGGACACCTGCGCACCAATCATATTGTGCCAGCTCATCGTCCTTGCTCAGAGCACCAACGGCTAGTTTTAAGCTCTCTGCTATAAATAGCCTGCTCATCTTCATTTCCAAGTTGCTAGAGTTTATGCTTTCATAAGTATCACTGAAGTTCTGAAGATTGCTGCTTATATTCCCAGATTCAAGATCAACCTTCAAACCTTCATACCTTCAAACTCCTGCCCAGATCCTAAGCCTTATCACCAGAATTCTTCGTGCTCTTCATCTCATAGATTCATAGAGCCCAGAATTTTTGTCACACACACACCTCTTTAAGCTTCGATCATTTAGATCCTACTTCTTGAGATACACCGGTTTAGTCTAGGATTTGCTCTTCATAGATTATAGATCTTTGAGATAGTTTGTTCTTCATTGTTGTATTTTGTAACTCTCTCATATAATAAGATCTCCTTTAGAAAATCCAAGACTAACCATCTTGGTAGAGGACGTAGATCTTTCATTGATCGAACCTCTCCAAATAGCTTGTTCATTATTCTCGCTATTTATTTCCTGCATAATCATTTCTGAATTACTGCTTTGTTTAAATCTTTCAGATTGCTATTTTTGCTGCTGTGTTTGTTATTGCTTATTGCCTTAGAATCCTTTTATCCAACTCTTTAAGCCAAAACTTAGCGCGTGCGTTTTTATCTCTGCGCAACTTTTTCCTGCGCAGGTACTGCTTAAACTTCCGCTGTGCATTTCACACTCTCTCTGCGCGCTATACTTAGCTTATTTGAGAACTGTGCGCATAAGCCATTGATTTGCAAAAGGGTTTGAAAAGAATTTTAAAAACACTATTCAACCCCCCCCCCTCTAGCATTTTTCATATCCTTGTTGCCCCTTTGGGACCAACAATATTCATCATTAAAAAAAACAGCTGTAAAGAGGTGGCTGCTGGTGTAAAATCGGCTTTGGTCCGGTTTGAATTGGAGTTGGGCATAAGGGCAAACCCGCCCGGCCCGGCCCTTCCTTTTCACTAACCCGCGGGTTAACGGGCTTGGGTCCGCCCGTGGCGTGTGAGCCCGCGGGCTGGACCCGGCCCGGCCCGCTTCTTCAAAGTTTATTAAGCCCGCCCGTCGGCCCTTGGGTTTAACCCAAAGGGCTTGAACGGGTTTTCTTCTTTTTTAAAAAAAAAAAATCTGGAAAAATACTGAATTTTATTAAAAAAATGTTTAAAAATTTAAAGACTTTAAAATTTAATTTATAATTTAGTAAAAATATAAGTAGCCTTTAATAATATAAGTATGTTATTAAAGAAAATTAAAATAGTGAAAAATGTTTATAATTATAATGAATAAATTTTTTAAAATATAAACATACTCCATTTTGAAAAATTATAATAATTAAGTATATACTATAAATAATAAATATACAAAAACAAATGTGAAACGAACTACACTTTTATAAATTCAAGCAACGACAAAACAACAAAATACAATGAAAGTACAATGCAAATTTTTTTTTTTTTTTTTTTTTTTACCTAGCTAAAATGCGGGCCGACGGGCACGGGCCATCTTACGGGTTTAAGCCCGCGGGCTAAGCCCGGCCCGTTAGACTTTTTGGAGGGTCCGGCCCGCCCGTCAAATACAAGGGCCAAGGGTCGGGTTTGGGCTACGGGCTCACGGGTTAAGGGTTTGGCGGGCACGGGCCGACGGGCTGCGGCCCGAAATGCCCATCTCCAGTTTGAATGAAGGAGCCAAGCAGGTACACGTTTTACGATAAACAGTATTGGGAAACGTAATTCTTGCTCCCTACTCTTTCTTCTCCATTTAATCCCACCACCCCTTTCTTCTTCCTCTGCATACACAAACACAAACACAAACACACACATACAGACAATGAAATACACACAGTTGAGAGATGGGTAGAGAGAGAAAGCAACCAAAAAACACATAATATGTATGCCAGAACACACTCCAAAATCAAGAATCTAACTCTTTTTTTCTTCTCTTTTTGAAACAGGTTTGTGGATATTGGGCGAAATCAATCTATGTCTTAGGCAAACAAAATGAGGCTTCCATAGACGAAAAGGGAGTGATCTGAGGATGCTGAAGGCCGAAGAAATTGAGAATCGAACATGGTGGTGCTGCGGAGGAGAAATCGTTGAGTACTTTGATTTATGGAAAGAGATACGGTTTTGTTGATGGAGAAATTTGAAGAAGATTTTGGGGAGGATATCACGGGGAAGATGATGGCAACACAGTTAATTGGTGGTGGTGGTGGGTCGGCGGGAAGGTATAGCTGGGCTGGGGAATGAGAGAGAGAGAGAGTAGTAGTTAGTAGATGTAGATGAGGAAAAAAAAAAAAAGACTGAGATATGGATGGCCAAAACCGGTTCGGGGCTCAGTTCCGGTTCGGAACCGCCGATTCCGGTTCGGCATATATATGACCCTGAACCGGCCCGTACTTACCCCGGTTTCGGTTGGCACAATCCGGTTCCGCCCCCCCCCTAAAATTATTGAAAAACAAGGGATTTTCGGTCCGGTTCCGGTCCGGTTCGCCATTTATGTGAACCGTAACCGGCCCGGATGAATGGCGGTTCCGGTTTACTCTCCGGTTTGCTCCGGTTCCGGGCTTTTTCGGTCCGGTTTTCCGGTTCCAGTTCCGTTTGGCCATCCCTAGACTGAGAGAGAGTTGGGTTTTGAAAGTTTATAAATTTGTTTGTTGTTTCCCCTCAATATACGGTAGAGATATATACTCCCTCCGTCCCAAAATGATCTTCACGTTTGACTATTCAAATTTTTTAAGGACATAAACCCTTACTTCACTAATCATGTTGAGCCTATCCACTTTTAAGCCCAAATAGTAGAAATGAGAAGAACTTTTTGGGATAATGAGAAATGACAAATGAGAAGATCATTTTTGGGACGGAGGTAGTACAATTTTTTTGTTGTTGTTAAATTTTGCTCTACTCTATTACTTCCTTTGTTATTATGCATGTGATATGATTATTTATGTTAAAAGAGTTCCAATTCTCTCTGCTGGAGATTAACTTTTCAAACAAAGTATCATATTCTCAATTAAAGTTATTAATAACACATTATCTCTTACAGTAATATTTAGCAAAGATATGATAAGATTTGCACCACATAATTACATACAACTACAGTCTTCAGTTCATTGGTTAAATTTTTTATTACTTTTATAAATGTTCATTTCAACTTATTTTAACCCTAATGTCAAATGATCTTTATTTATATACTCCCGTCCCACAAATAGTGGTTACTTTTCAACAAATTTACATGAATTTTAATAAATACTTTATGTGAAGCTATTAATCTCTTTAAAAATTAAAAGTTGTTATTGAATCACTAATATAAACATTATCAATAACTCTTTTTTATATTTGTGGAGATAAAAAGTTTAACACAAAATGTTAGTTAGATTTTGAGTAGATTTGCAGGGAGTATAACAAATGTTTTCGAGATGAGCAAGAGAAGATTTTTTTTTTTTTTAATTATTATTATTGAAAGAAGAATTTGTTGTGGGGTGAAAAAGGAGGGGTTGATTTTTTATTTTCATTTTTGATGGAGGGGGAGTTGTTTTGAGTCAACGAGGTAGAACTCCTCCATCTGGGTGTGATCTTCTTAAGCCAAACATGAATACTTTCATTTATTTATGATCCATTTACTTTGAAGTTTGACTATGTTTTAAATTAACTGTCTTTAATAAATGAAAAAAGTAATGTTTTATTTATTTATTTGAACATAAAATATATTTTAAAAAATTACAATAACATAAGTTTTATGCAAGTTTAGTCAAATTTGAAGTATGTTGATTATAAAATATGATAATTTGCGTGAAAATATAAAATTGATTGAATGTACATGAGAGGAATTGAGAAAAATTGTAAGGAAATTGAAAACTGATTGGAGTGTGTCAAAAATAGTTCACATGAGTACATGATCATGTATGGTACTCCCTCCATTTCAAATTATCTATCGCTTTAAGAGTAAAAAATTATTTCAAAATATTTGTCGATTTACTATTATCAATGCACTTTTACCATTTTGTCTCACTTATACCCTTATTAATGATGGTGAAAGTATCTCTCATGCAAGCATTTAATCACTTAGAAAGTTGAATTATTTAAAGGCAAATGGATTTTCTTAACATGCATTAATTACATTTCTTAATATGTGTAAAAAAATCTAAATATTTTAAAACGGAAGGAGTAACATCCACAATATGGACGGAAATTAGAAAGTGGAACAAATTAAAGTTTGAAAATACAGTAGAAAGTATTCCCAATAAGACAATTTTTGATGAAAAAGATTGATTGATGGAGAAAATGAGGTAGCTAGGTAATAATGGCGGATGAGTACAGTAGATAAGTAGGTAGGTGAGGTGATAGGCTCGAGGACAGATATACTCCTTCTGCCCCAAACACCTTGCACCATTTTAGAGATGCACAAGAATTAAGGAATGAATATAAAAATTTAAAAGTAATATGAGTGGGAAAGAGGTTTTGAGTAGGATAAATTGAGTGAGATTTACAAGTGGGGTCCAAAATTAGGTGTGTGAGTATGGCAAGTGGGGTATGGAGAATAAAAAAATAATAAAATTTGAACATTTTAGAAAATGAGACTTACCCATGGGACACCTAAAGAGTAAATAAGTGCAAAGTGTTTTGGGACGGATGGAGTACTACATTAAATTTGAGTGAGGAGATTTTAGTTTAGTTAAATCTTAAGAGTAGTTTTAGGGATTTTTGTTGGTGTTTATCTTTTTAGATAAATCTAAAGACTATGCAAATACACAAGTTAGAGATTCACTCAAATACAAATTTCATATTTGCATGACATATTTAAATTTAAATTGTTAATTTTATGAATATAATATTATTAAATTAAATTTTGACAAATGACAAAAACAATTGTATTACGTGTGAGAAAAGTATAAAAATAAGGAAAAGTGTACGGAAATCTAGCACAATGTACTACGTTTCGGTACCGATACGTCCTGTTCCGATACTAAAACCGGTGTGTTAGTTGGGACAAAATTTGTAACAATGTTTTTTAGAACTTACAATGAGATGGGGCGTGTGTAACTTAATGAGGACAAGTGTAGAAAATAGCTGAGTGCAAGAGTATTGAGTGTATTTGTAGTATTTTACATAGGGATATACTTATTTACTTTAATTTAAAAGACTTATTAAGATTTTATAAATATAACATATAACTAATTCTCATTCCGTCTCAAAATGATCTTATAGTTCTTTCGATGTCACCACATAAGAATTTTGTGTAATGATTTAGGTTAATTTAATTATAGTTATGATACTTTAAAACAGATTATTGATAGTATTGTTGATGATGTGTCAATAAAAAAGTTTTTTAGATTTTCATTAATACAATTAATCAACTTAAAATTATTTCTCAGAGAAACGTCGAATAAACAATGAACAAATACGAAGATCATTTTAAGACATAGGGAGTTTAAAATATTAAAAGATGATGTAAGACCTTAATGATGAGACGGTGCGAGTCGGTACCGTTATGTCCCGTCCCATTAGATGTACATTTTTGCTGTGCACATGAGTTAAGGAGAGAGTATATATCTTTTAAAAAGTAGAAAGAGTATATGTGTATGTATTTTAAAAAGTTAGAAGGTGAATATGTATTGTGATTATGGAAAGTAAGGTAGAAAAGATAATTGGAATAGGAAATTGTAGTTCATAGTTGTTGTGAGTATAAGTAAATATCATTTAATTAAAATAAATTATAAACATTTTATTTTTAAAAAAAAATATACTTATCAATAAAACATAAAAAAACATTGTACATATTATTATAAAACGGGTGGAAGAAAGTATCCAGTTTAAATTATAAAATATGAGGATGATAATTACTCCATTAGACCAAGTCCAATGGAACGCTAAATACTCATATTTAGCGCTAATTTGCGTCAACAGTAGTCCAATAGTACGCTAAGTTCAACTTCAAATTTGGCGCATGTCCTTGTTTGCTTCAAATTTAGCGTAACACACTTGCTGCGCTAAATCCTTTTTTTTTATTATTATTATTATTTATACTCTTTCATCTCAAAATAAAATTAAAACAAAAGTAACTTTTATTTATTACTTTCCTCTCAAAATAAATATATTGTGTTATATACTTCTTTTTATTTTTTTTATGTTTTTGATTTATACTCCTTCCGTCTCAAAATAAATAATTATTATATTATATACTCTTGTTGTCTCAAAATAAATATACTACATTACTCCCTCAGTCCCATTCGAATTAGGACAAATTTCTACTTTGGGTGTCCCATTCGAATTAGGACAACCAAAAATGAAAGTGTTTTATTTAATGCGACCCACATTCACACTCACAACAACTTTCCACTCATTATTCTCTACCTCACTTTCTCTCTCCTACTTCACTTTTTATACTCAGAACACTTACTCCATTAACACTTTTTCCTTAATCCCTGTGCCGAACCCAAAAATCCTAATTTGAGTGGGACGGAGTGAGTATATACTAATTCTATCATAAAATAAATAACTTTTACCATAGAATTCTTCCCCCAAAAAATAAATATCACAATTAACTTCTAAATATTTTTAAATAATATATTTCTTACTTCTTCACTTTCAATATAAGCTCGTGAAACTAGGTCTGAATTATTTTTAATGTCTATCAACATTATTTTATATTCACAACGTAATTCTCGTATGTCATTATGCAACTTAATATTCTTATTTCAATTGTATTTCAAAGTATTGTATTCTAATCTTCTATTTTAATTGCATTATAAATGTTTTTATTTTAAATAAAGAAATTTTATTTCTACTTATTTATTTGACACTGTAATATAATTATATTTTATATTTTCATGCTTTATAAACTAATTTAATGTAAAATAATATACTAATTCATGAAAAACATATTAAATGAATGAAAGATAAAGAATATTCTTAAAAATATGCTCTTTTGGTGCAAGATTTGAAGTAATGGTTGGAGATGATGGTATACATTTGGTGCAAAAGTTGCACCATATTAAAAAAATAGTGGAATTTTTGCACTAAACCATCGGAGATGGTCTTAGGCTTAGGCTTAGTAATTATTTTTAGGAGTGTATGTTTTATCTAATGGTAGTGATAGCTACAATTTTTTATATCAAGAAAGTGTTTTGCGGGTTTCCAATCAAAATATCTTTCAAGTAAGTCTTGCTCTAGGCTGGTAGGATTCGATCACTCTCTTTGCTTTTAGCGTGGAACATTGTCAGAAAAAAAATCCTTATCGATCTTTATTGCAATGTCCATTAATAAGAGATAGATTTGATCATTATTGTGATATCCCCATCCCACATCGGAAATATGTGGGAATTGAGTGTGTTATATAGAAGGCCCATACACTCCTACAAAACATCAAATCATCCATTGGACTTTTGGAGGCCTGTGATGGGCTATGGTTGACCCAATTGAGGAGATGCTTGGTGGGCTAGTGTATGGTACCTATGTGGCGGGTCGGGTCTACGGACTCGGGTCGTTACAAATGGTATCAGAGCGGAACCCCGGCCTTAAGGCTTGCGAGCTAGCCCGGGGGTACGATCTGGGTATTGATTGACCTTGCCAGGGACGGCAAGGGTTTGAGTGGGGGAGATTGTGATATCCCCATCCCACATCGGAAATATGTGGGAATTGAGTGTGTTATATAGAAGGCCCATACACTCCTACAAAACATCAAATCATCCATTGGACTTTTGGAGGTCTGTGATGGGCTATGGTTGACCCAATTGAGGAGATGCTTGGTGGGCTAGTGTATGGTACCTATGTGGCGGGTCGGGTCTATGGACTCGGGTCGTTACAATTATATACTTTTACTAAACTGTTATAATGGAGCTGTTACTATGATGATTTAAGTGTAATATCTAATATTTAATTGTATGTACGTATACAAAGCGGGTTAGTGTAAATAAAAATAGAATAAAAGATGGACATTATAGAAAAGTAATATTTATTAATGGGACACATGAATGGGAAATGATGCAATATTTATGGGATGGAAGGAGTAAGCGGTTGTGTATATCTACTAAGAACGAAGAACACAAAAAAAACTAATGGTTTTTTCATTGATAATATACTCTTCCCGTTTTGAAATTGCTTGTATTATTATAAAGATGTACATGAATTAAGGAGAAAGTGTATATGTTCAAAAGTATTTTGAACGCAAAAATTGGTTGTGATTATGATGATTTAAGACTAAGATGATGTGCGGGAGTTAAGGAGAATATATATATATATATATATATATATATATATATATATAGGAAGGTGCTCAAATGAGAACCTAAATATCGTGAGAACTGTGAGAACCAATCATAACCAATAGATTAGAAAAAAAATCAAGGGTCCATATGTTAGATACAATTGATACACTTAGATACATTACAAAAAATTCGATTACACTTGGATACAATAGGTTAATAAGTATTGTATCTAAGTGTTGCACTTGGATACACTATGTTAAAAACTAATGTATCCAATTGTTTTTCGAAAATTAACTAATGTATCCAAGTGTATCCAATATCTGGACCCTTGATTTTTTTTCTAATCTAATGGTTATGATTGGTTCTCACGGTTCTCATATAAAATGGTTCTCACAGGAGCGCGACCCTATATATATATATATAATTGAGATTTTATCAGTTTAGTTGATAAATTATAATTATTAATTAGTAACGCCCCGTGCATCGCACGGGTGTACCGACTAGTTACTATTAATAGTATTAGTTAATTATAATAGTTACTATAAATATTAATAAGTATTATTAGTAGTATTAGTTATTGATATTATTATATAGATTAATTTTTACTATTAATGGTTTTAGTTAAGATGATGTTTACTATTTTAGTTAACTATAATTAAAAAAATATTTTTCATATACAATATATTTATATTATAAAAAACTGTTATGCTACTTTATTAAATAAAAATATAAAAAGAGTAAAATGCAAAAAAATAGCAAATTAGTTACCCGTGCAGAGCACGGGTTACCCACTAGTCTATACTTATAGTATTTTAAAGTTGCTGAAACCAACTATAGGAATGCCAAATAAGCAACAAAATGGTTTATCTTGATTGTGAGGCTTTCATGTAGGATGATTGTTTCAATTCCAAAGTCTTTTGACATTCGGCTACCTAGGTAATAATATTAGTTGATAACAATAGATATGAAACTGAGTATTTTTTGAATTATTTTTATCTAATAGAACTCATACTCTTATATACTCCCTCCGTCTCAAAATAGATGTCGTTTTGAGAGTTAATTTTTGTCTCAAAATACATGTCGTTTTACTATTTTCAAGGCTATTTTGTTGTTGTATACCAACTCTACCCTTATTAATGATAGTGGACTATCTCTTAAACAGTTATTTAATTACCTTGCTAATTGCATTACTTTAGGGGTATATAAGACTTTTTCACATACATTAATTGTATTTCTTAATATGTGTAAAGTAGTTGAAACGACATCTATTTTGAGACAGATGGAGTATATAATAGTAGAAATGTAGACTAGGTAGCGCGTGCATTTAAAGGTGTGACTTTTCATCTAATGTGACTTTTCAAGAAATCAAATTACATTAATCAAATGATAGAATAAGGTAATCACTCCTCTCTCATTTTAAAAAAATGCATCAACAAATTTTAAACATTATGTACCACATCGAAAGCACTTCTATTCTTTTTCCTGTTTTTTTTTATTTAAAAGACGACAACAAATTTTTAATATTATGTACCACTCGCTCGATTCGTCTACTCTGCGTCCATGACTCATTTCTTTTAAAAGTATAAATATCATCTCTTATGGTGCCGCTTATGCTTCTTTAACTGCAAGAAGTTTCATGGTGTCGACGTGCTTGATAAGTCATGCTTCAAATAGTTGTCGTTTTACTTTTTCAAGGCTTTCTTGTTGTTGTATACCAATTATACCCTTATTAATGATAGTGAACTATCTTTTGCACAAGCATGTAATTGCCTAGGTAGTTGGATTACTTAAGGGGTATATGAGACTTTTTCACATACATTAATTGTATTTCTTAATATATGTAAACAAATTTAAAGCGACATGTATTTTGAGACAGATGGACTAAGAGTAACTTGTGCTGTTTAAGATAAGTGAAAGCATATAAGTTACTCCTATAATAAAGAGTCTTTATGAATGGAGTAACTTGATGGAGTAAGTTACATAAATCCTACATGAATCAGTTTGCTTTTTTTGCAATCGGTTTATGGAACATGTTTTCCAATGATAATTTAATATTTTAAGTCACTTTGTCTTTTTCAATTTTTCGTTGTAATTAATTTTTTTCGTTGTTATTAAGAATGAATTTTGAGTAATAATTTTAAACTGATTTAATTATTTTAATAAAAAATTAAAAACTTTTTATTAATAGTATTATTGATAGTGTATCAATAACAAGTTTTATATTTTCATTTGTATAATTAAAATGATTTCAAATTATTGCTTAGAATTCATTTCTAATAAGTAAAAAAAGATAATTTTGAGACAGAGGGAACATAATCTAAATAAATGACCTCTATTAGAGCGTCGATAATGAAAACTTTCATATTACTGACAACGCTATGTTGAGACTTTTACCATTGTGAAAGCTTTTGTATAAAATAATACTCTTTCAATAAATTCTTTTATTTTTAAAGAAAAAGCTTATTTTTTTATTTATTACTATCTCCATCTTAAAATGAATGTCTAATGAAAAAGTTCTAAAATTTGCTCCTATTTTTTACGTTTTAGTTTTTTACAATCGACACGAAAGAAAATTTGAAAATTTTCCAGACAACCATTTTACGTGATGGAGGGAGTAACTATTAATACTAAAACTTATACTCCCTCCGTCCTAAAATGATTTTCTCATTTGCCATGTTTTATTGTCCCAAAAAGTTATTCTCATTTCTAAAATCTAGACTTTAAAAATGCACAATCAAAACATGGCTACTGAAACAAGTGTTCATATCCTTAAAAAGTTTGAATAGTCAAACAAGAAGATCATTTTGGGACGGAGGGAGTATTAAGTTGTGCAACTGTTTGTATAAATGCAATACTCACTGTGTGCTGTACTTAAATGAATGTCTGTTTTCAATATTTTTTTAAAAAAAATAAATGCTTTTTTGTAAAAACTTTCTTCTTAAATACCCCCTCCGTCCCATTTGAAGCTTTACCATTTTGGTGATGGCACACAAATTAAGAAAAGTGATGAGTGTAAGAAGGGTTGTGAGATGGAAGAAGTTAGTGGGTATGACAAGTGAGCCCTATAATTTAAGTATGTGAGAGGAAGAAGTGAGTGAGTATGACAAGTGGGGCCTACATTTTTTACCATTTTACTATTTTCTGCACTAATTTCTTTTTAATTGTAAAATTAAATGTAATACTTAATTAATAAAGTTTTACAGAGCTTTTCACAATTTTTTTTAGGCCAATCTACAAAAATATGCCACGTACTTTGGTTTTGGTTACAATTTATGCAATGTACCACAAATTTGCATCTTAAATCTACGTACTTTTTCCATTGGTTGCATATTATGCAACATACTAGTTTTTTACCTTAACGATGTTAAAAAAATAACAGAAATGTTAACATAAATTTTTTCTCGTTAAATACACTAACGCAGAACATTAACAAAGTTAAAAAGTTCAAATTCAACACACCAATTTCTCAACACATTTCAACCTTTTATATCCATATTCCAAACCTTCACCGCCACCAGACACCCCGTCGACGCGCAACCGCCCTTCCTCTGAACTCCGACCACCGCTAACCCACCATCGCTCTGAACTCCGACCACCATTCCAAACCTTCAAGTCCACCAGACACCCCGTCAACGCGAAACCGCCCTTTCCCTCCTTCGCCACCACAAGCATCGGTAGGTTGTAGCCGTCGACGAGGCTGACGTCATAGAAGTCGAGACCCTGGTCGCCGTTGAGGGTGAATTCGGCGAGGGTAGCAGGGGTTCGGCGCCGGAACCAGCGCATTGGATTTTACCGGAGCCGCAGTCGGCGGTGAGGCAAGAAAATTTGCCGGTGGAGTCTCGGGAGCAGTGAGTCCGACCCCATAATCGACCAGACCAAGGTTTGATTCGATTTGGGTTTGATTCGATTTGGAAATCACCATTTGAATTCGGGCCAGTCAAGGTTTGATTCGATTTGAGTTTGAAAATTCTGATTTCTGTTTGATTTTGGCTTCGATTTGGGTTTTCTTTTGTTGGAATTTTGGGTTTACTTGTTGATGATGTCGGTGGGGGTGGTGGTGGTGGTAGTGTGGTTCAAAACCCGTTAATCTTTAATGGAGTTAGTTTTGAATTGACCACAAAAGCATTCTGTTAATAAAATTTAACATCATTTAACGGGGTTGCATAAATTGTAAACGAATATGAAAGTACGTAGGATTATGTTGTCAAACTAAAGTACGTTATCCTTTTTGTAACTAAAGGCTTGGTACATGGCATAAAGTTGTAATTTTTTCATTTTTTTAAAAATGAAATTTGGACATTCGAGAATTTCTTTCATTGAAGTTTACATCCCACCCCTTTGATTTCACAATTACCCCCTTGAGGTCCCGGAGCTATAAATACGAAATCCATAGGGTTGGAAATTTAGAGCAAACTTGAAGGCGAAATTCGTCAATACTGAAAGAGTAGAGAGGGAGAGAGAAAAAAAAAACTGTGAGAGAGAGAGAGAGAGAGAGAGAGAGAGAGGGACTCGTGTAGTGAGGGAGGCGGTGATGCGTGGAAGCAGGTGACGGGGAAAATGACGAGATCGCGGTGGAAGCTTTTTAAGCTTCTTCGTAATTGGCGATTTCTGACGCCTTCTTCTTCTTCTGATGAGCCCTAACTTCGTTTTTCGTCGTCTCTGACTTTCTCAACCGCATTTCTCTTACAAAATTAAATTCAATCGTCTTTCTCTCGATCTTCGTTCCGGTAATCTGTCTCTCTCCGATTTCTGTTCACCGGCATTGCGGTTTTTATCTCGTGTTCTTAATTGCTGTGGTTGGATTTTATTTTGTTTGTGTTTGAATTTCGTTGAATTGACGGCTGGAACGTTGAATTTGAGTTTTTTTTGAGACGTTTTTTGTTTTATTTTGGCAGTTTAGATTGAAGGATTGACCGGGAAAAATGGCGGAGGTGGCTAAGTTGCTGTACATAGTGGTGGAGGAAGACGATGATGATGAACGGAAAGTAGGTGGTGAAGGAGGAGGAGGTGGATCGTTTAGATACACGCGTCCGGTTTTGCAGAGTACACTTCAACTCATGGGATGCAAAGCTCGTCATGCATTTAAGGTTTTTTTCTTTTTTTATTTATTTTCTTGCAATTTTAGTTATGCTCCACAATTTATTCGGTAGGGTAATTCTGTTTATGCTTATCATAGATGCAGATGCAGATGCACTTTAGTATAATTGGGAGATCATATGAAGACTAGAGTATAACTGATATAATATATTTTCGTATTTTATATATTTTTGTTTGATGTATACTGTATTTGTGAGATTATGATTGAAAAGGTTGGATTTGATGGAGTTGTTCTTGATGTTGATTTTTTTTTTTCTACTCTTACTGTTTGACCAATTTGATTAGTTCTTAGTACTACCTTTTCAATCCGTAATTCTAGAAGTGGCCCTTAATGATTATTGCTCCTGCAATACTGAATCAGAGGTTTGGTAGGCGTATTTGTCATTACAAGGCATTGATTTTGTTCCTGTTCCGCCTCTGCCTTCTCCTCCTTTATCTTTAAATTTTTCTTAATTTTGTTACGTCTTGGAATGGAAATACTCCTTTCTTATGAACAATTTGGATTGCCAATAGCAAGTGTTTTCCTTGTAGAATATTCTAAAATTGTTTTTTTTTTTTTTTGGTCGGTCAGCTTCAGTGTAAGTTTCTGTTTGTTTAGATCTTTTCCTATTGGTTATTAAATGGCTGAAACATTTAAAGACATGTTAGTCTGACTTTTTTTTTTTTTTTTTTTTTTTAATGTGCTTTATCAACACTAGCATGTTCCGTGGACACTGCATCACTACTCTTTGAATACTATCTTCCAGATTGGTTTCTTTTTCTTGTTTCAGTTTTTGTTAATTTTTCAAAATTCATACATTACATGGTTTTTAAGAGTTTCTGTTTACTTGGACATATAAATTTGTATGAAGTTCTCTGCAGCAAGCTGTTTCTCTATTTTATACATGATCATTTTGATTTGTTGAGGTTGATTTTAGGTTAAAAATCAGCTGTTAAAGATGGATTGAAATAGCACTGTCTTGACCATTTTTTTAAAGCTGAAATGCCAACTTGGTAAAGATCTGAATTAGTGGGCGTAGTATTAATCGACCAAGATTCTTTTAGTTGGTTATATTTGCACAATACTCTATTTATTCCATTCATCCAACAATGTTCTTTGTAAGTTCAAATATGAATTTTTTTGGAAAGTTGCGCTTACCATGCTCCTCTTTCCCTATCAGATTAGCAAAAGAGTTTTTGATGTGATGAGAAGCGAATGCGTCGGGGATGCCTCAGCTCAGTTAGGTGTAGTCATACCTGGAATCGATCCTTTAAAAGTGAATGATGGAAAAGAAAACAATTGTGATGTTATTGGTTCCGCAAATAAAGTTGATGGAGACGACCATGTTGTTGGTGACGAAGGTAAATCTAGGAGCAAACCATTTGAATCGTACAAAAAGCGTACAACTGTAGTTGTCAAAAGAAGAAGGTTTTTCGATGTGGTTTGCGATGCATTGGCTGAATACAAGTACGTGAGTCCCAATCAGAGGGCTGACTTGGTATTAGCTTGCAGGTACGTCTTTTTATACTGTGAATCACAAGTGGGCATGTAGTCATGCGTGATAAATGGAACAGTCTTCCTATACTTGGATATGTATATGCCGATCTTACACTGACACATGTTTTTATTTTTGTTTAATTGTCCATCTCCTTGCTTCTTTTTCTAAGACTGCAGCAGGTTTTCCTACGGTCCATGACATAACGTAAAGTATATGCTGATGACATTTAAGGCCCGTCTTTAACTTTTACTATTTATCTGTCACTGTATATATGGGGGTGGTTACGTACAGTAACACTGCTTTTTATTCTTCATTTAAGACAAGGCCTTTGTTCTTGTGGTATTTTGGCTTTTGAGGATTATAATATTATTATTGACATTCTTGTTACTGCTTTTGTTCAAGTGGAGTCTTTTGTTGTTTCATAAAAATGAAAATAAAAATAAACATGAAAATAAAAATGCATGATTGAGTTCAGTAGAAGGACAACCCTTTCTTGGTAGAACTTTATGCTATTTTCTATGAGAAAAAAAAGTTTAGCTACATGAGCACATACGCTCGAAATTTCTTAGATCTTTAAATATGTTTATGTTTGAACATCATTCTGCTCAATCACTTCTACTGTAGAATTATTTCCATTTATGCATAACAAGTTTCGCCTTAAGAAACTTAAACGAATAGTTGGAACATACTGTATAAGGGTACACATGCCCACCTATAACAATGTTAAACTTTTCTCAACGATAAAACACATAATACATCACTTTTTTTTGTTTTGTTGTTATAAATACTGCTATTATTTTTCTGCTTTGTGCAAAATTGGTCAATCTCTCTACTATTTTTTTATTTGATATGATCATCTGTGGTAAAATAGGTTAGTGTATGGACCCCTAAGTTCAAATTGACCCGTGAGATCAACTTTGAAAAGAGTAATTCTGAGGCACAGCATATGACTTCATTTAGGTAATCAAAGTGGGAAAAGTTCCTAAGGTTCTACATAAGCCTTAGTTTTTTTTTTTTTTTTTTTTTTGGTGGTGGTGGTGGTGGTGTGGTGGGTGGGTGGGTGGGTGGGGGGGTTAGAAAAAGAGGATTGTATTCGAAGAAGATAAATATATAGTTAGGAGAATAATACAAAAATTATTTACCTTGTAATTAACCTTCGTAGATTTGGCATTTTATAACTTTGTTGTTCTATCCTGGCAATCATCATACTCTTAAATTACACATTCTCTGCTTAAGAATCTGTATGAGCTTGAATCTCTAGCATCCTGTCAAAATTGCTGATTTGCTACAACTAGTTTGAATGCAGTACATTATTTTATTAATTCCATTGTTAAATAATCATTCTTCCTTATGGAAGTAATGATCTTTCTATCTACTCCCTCCGTCTTACCTCACTTGAGACTTATTTCCATTTTGGTCCGTCCCACTTCACTTGAGACTCCCCAAAATGGTAATGTTTTTATAATTTTATATTCAATCCACCCCACCCACTCATTCTCTCTCTTCATTTTCCACCACACAATTCATTCAACCAACCTACAATTAACCCCACTCATTCTCTATCTTCATTTTCTACTACACATTTTCCTTATTTTATTCTTTTTCCTTAGTTATTGTGTCTTAGGTCTCAAGTGAGGTGGGACGGAGGGAGTAATTGTTAATGCCATATTATGAGTGATTAAATTTGCTTGCTTTTTTCAGAATCCGAGAAAGGAAGGAATCTGTAACTGTGCTTTTGTGTGGCACAAGCGGCTGTGGCAAATCTACGCTGTCTGCATTGCTGGTACGTATTACTTACCTCTAGAACAACATTCATTTCCTACACTAAAGTGCACACAAGAGTACCATTAAAGTGGGTTGGGAAGGGCATTTGAAATAAGAAGACATTTGTTTGCCCGATAGCATCTATATGGGGCCAATAAAGGCTGCTTTCCATTACAAATCCCCACAGTCACTCGAGTGCCCTTTAAATTAGATACCCTCAACATCATGTTATCCGTTTTTGCGTTCACTTTAAATTGATTGTGTATTTACTATTAGTACTTAAATTATCTGCCAGTGAATTTTATCTTTTTACAATATAAAATATGAGATTATTGGCTTGTCAATCATGCTGAGTCTGAATTATCAAATGGTAGAAATGACTTTGAAACAGGTGTTAGTGTGAGAGCCCGCGCAGCGAAATTTTAAATTCCCGCGAATGCGGTTTGAATCCGCTCAGTTTCTCATAGCGGTTTCTCTACCTTTGGTTTTGAAAATAGCAGAGAGTCGCCAAAAATGACCCTTCGGATGTGCATACTCCCATCGCTATTCGACTTGATTTCGAATGCTCTAACAATACAGCTGAATATGAAGCCTGTCTAGCCGGCTTAGAAGAAGCAGTCAAAAGGGAAGTAAAAGAAATTGAGGTTTTCGGAGACTCTGCCTTGATCATCAATCAAATCGAAGGGAAATGGAAGATCACTGACCAAAGGCTGCAACAGTACCATATCCGTCTGGTAGCGTTGGCCGGTTGTTTTACGAAAATATCATTTCACTATCTCCCGCGAGATAGAAACAAATTCGCAGATGCGCTAGCCACTTTAGCGTCCATTATGGAATTTCCCGTGGGAGTGGACGTGAACCCTCTAATTGTGAGTCGACGATCAGTTCCTGCCCATTGTTTGACAATTGATATGGATGACGATGAGTCAGAAAAACCGTGGTACATCGATGTGTGGAATTTGCTTAAACATGGCTAATACCCTCCGGGGAAAGACAAAAGAGCAAGGGTTGCTTTGAGGAGATGGGCCGCGCAATTCTTTATTGCCGGAGATAGACTCTACAAACGACATCATCAAAAGACGAATTTATTATGCGTCGATAAGTCACAAGACGAAAGAGTCATGGCTGAACTCCATGAAGGAATGTGTGGTCCTCATATGAACGGGCACATGCTTGCGAAGAAGGCAATTCGGCAAGGATATTATTGTACGACTATGGAAACAGATTGCATCCAAAAAGTTCGCACGTGCGACAAATGCCAATGGTATGCAAATTTGCAGCACCTTCCTCCTCATCTTCCATACCACTCGACAGCTCCCTGGCCCTTTTCCACTTGGGGAATTGACGTGATTGGTCAAGTTAAGCCAAAAGGATCCAACGGCCACGAGTATGTGCTGGTTGCGGTAGACTACTTTACAAAGTGGGTTTACAAAGTGCTAAATGCGAAGGTCGCGGAATTTATCAGAACCAACATCATTTACCGGTACGGAGTTCCTTATGAGATGGTTTCTGACAATGGGTCCCATTTTGAGAAAGAGGTCGTCCAGTTATGTGATGAATTCAAAATTCAGATGCACAAGCCGTCTCCCTACCGCCCCCAAGCTAACGGTGCGGTCGAGACAGTCAATAAGACTAGAAAATATCATTCGAAAGATGGCAATCACTGGACGAGACTGGCCTGAGAAGTTACCCCTCGCACTGTGGGGCTACCGCACCTCGGTTCGAACGCCAACAGGGGATACCCCTTACTCCCTGGCTTATGGAATGGAAGCCGTGTTGCCCGTTGAGCTTGAGATCCCCTCCATGCGGGTCTTGCTAGAAAATCAGATTTCGGAAATCGACTGGCTCCAGCACAGATATGATGAATTGGTTTTGCTTGACGAGAAGCGTTTGTGTGCCTTAGAGCATAATCGAGCCTATCAGCGAAGGATAGCCCGATCATTCAACAAAAGAGTCGAGGACCGTGACATTAAGGTAGGAGATCTGGTCTTGCGCGAAAAGCCGCCAAGCTACAATGACAGCTGAGGCAAATGGAAGTCGCCGTGGTTAGGCTCTTACATCGTCAAGAGCATTCAATCAGGTGGTGCAGTCTTCCTAACGACAGAGAACGGAGATGATCTCGCCCAGCCCTTCAACTTGGACAAGCTGAAGAAGTATTACCCGTGAAGGCGTCTTACCCCTTCCTTCTTAATTGAGTCAAAAAAAAAAAAGCGCAAAAAAGAGCCCGCTAGGATTGAAAACCCGAAAGGGCGATCCTAGGTAAAAAGCTGAGGCACGCATAAAAATCTAAATGTGATTGAGTCGAACTACGATGACCTGAGCCTCTTAGTCTTTGTAAAAGAGGAACGTAGGCAACCTTCGGGTCCGGTCTATTCAAAGTAAAAACCTTTTATTCATTCCGCAAATGTGGTGTTACATTCTAAAAAGTTCTTGGCAAACGGCAATAATCAATCGAACCTTAAAATTCAAGAAAGATAAATCTAAAAACGTCTTGGTTTGGCAACCAAGGATTGTTCTGAAAACATTCTAAAATTCATTCATTGGTCTAAGCGAAGAAATGTACTACGGTGTAACCTAGAGCTAGTCCCTTCTCCGTGGTTTCCTGGGGCAGGATCGTCGGGTTCCGCGGTTCCCGAAGTAGAAGCGCCATCCTGGCGACGACCTCGCTGTGAGGAAGGTCGTGCCATTGTAGGATTCGCCAAGCGATGCTGATCATCATCTGCCAAGGATGTTCCCAATAAGTCTTGCACCAAAGACCGAATTGTGGCCCTCTCTGCAGTTATCTCCACAATTAACCATTCTAAGTACAGCATTTGGGTTGTTTCGAACGCTCCTCTGATTTCCGGTCGTGGTACCTGCCGGATGGTGGCACCGCGAGAGTACCAAGCTCTGCTAATCTCTTGGCAAATAGCACGGTCAATTGGTTCGACCGCTTTCGGATCCCCGGGGTATGGAATCTCCTGATGACGCCCGAACTGGCGAGATATTCTGCTTCCCAAATAGAAAGTGGTACGCCGAAGGCCAGCAAGCCAAACGCAATGGCACCCGGCACTCGATTCAATGTAGCTCTGGATGTCCCAATGTGGTGGGACCCATATAATGGCTTCGAATGAAACCAAGGAGAAGTGTTCTACCCAGTCTTTTACAGAAGTCTTATTCTGATGGTACAATTTCCTACGGATATACATCGCAGGAGTGTATCTGGGTTCGGTTACGGGAGTTACAATCTGGAGGTGCTCTTGCAGCCATGTGTGTACCAAAATTGGCCTGCCTGCTAGGAACATCTCTCCTCGCGGAAAGTAGCCATCCAGACCATGAAGAGTCTCAGCCAAGATAAGGGTCATTATGTTCCCCGCCTCTGGTTTATTACGGTCCCCAATGCGCCGACAAGAATCCAGAATGTCCAAAACCCGGCAATCCACAAAGCCGTCATAAGTAACGAAAAACAAGTCCGCAAGTAGACAGAACATCAAAGCGCAATTTCTACGCTCCGTGTATTCAGGGTCAGCACGGCAAGGTTCTGAAAATGATGACGGGAAGTGTGTCACGTCAAAATAAGTTTGGTACAAGCACTGTTGAGCAAAGACCCGGTTACAACCGAACATGCGTGCAAATAAATTCAGCAGAGTCTCGGTAGTCGACGGAGTCATCATCGCCCCTCCCAAGGAAAGGCCAATGATAGCGCAAGATTCCTCAAAAGTGGGACATAGTTCATCATGAGTAAAGGTGAATAAATGAGTACGAGGAGACCAAAAAAGATAGGCAGCCCGAAGCATGCATCGCCCAATTAATTTTGATCTTCCGTAGAGAAAACAAAGACGGTACATTAAAGGTCCTCTCCAATGCAGCCTTTTCCCTATCAAAATAAGTTCTCACCCAAGAGTTAAGCTTCAAATGGTACTCAGCAGCATCAACAGCAGTAGGACGAAGCTGATACATGGTTATGAAAAGAAGAAATGAAAGCACGGAGAATGGGAATGCTTCCAATTGTTGGTGTGAAAGAATATGGGTGATTGGCCATCATTTTATGCCAAAAACCCATCCCAATCTCGTGATCCCCTGCCAAAGGCCAGACCTTACCCCATTCCTCTCCTTATCCCAATCAAAATTTGGCACAAAAACCAAGAAGTGGCAGTTCCAGCCGTCTGGCACGGCCGTGCCCTTTGTTCTGCACGGCCGTGCAGACCCCATCTCAGCCTGAATTCTTTTATTCTTCTCCTCTTGTCCAAAAAAGCAATTCCCAACGTTTTTTTCCCTACTCTTGATACTCTTGAGCTGACTTTGAAGTGATCACATGTTGAGTCATCCAAAATTTTGTGGTCAAGCATAAAAATGACAGTGCTCGCTTTAAAACAGCTAAAACTGTCAAATCGAGACTGTTTTCGCTTGAATCTTCTCTGTGAAATAATGGTTTCATGCAGGATGTGAACCGAAAGAAAAATCTCATCGCGCTACAATCTCATCAAGTTAAACTCAGAACGGATCGAAATCTTTGATTTACAGGTTGCCCTCGACCATCATCGGCAGACTGCGGTGCATAATCATCACTTTCTCATCAGCAAAAGGAAGTTGCGGCGTATCCTTTTGCTCTCTTTCATTAAAGTGTTTTTACTTTCATCTCTAAAAATTTGGTTACTCCTCGGTCATTTTTGGATTTATTCGAACCTAATCGAAACCGGTTTCTCATAGCGGTTTCTCTACCTTTGGTTTTGAAAATAGCAGAGAGTCGCACCACCTCATTTTATTTTTGGGAAAATAGAGATAAAACCCCATTGTTATTTTGAAGTGGGTTCGGGGGCTAAGTTACGAGAAGAGGAGGTGATGAGCAGCACTCCTCTCGCCCTTACGGACTCTAGCATGCTTCCGCCTACGTTTGATTTTATGCCTTATTTTGAAAGATTGCTTTTTAATGCCTTAACTCGAAAAATATGTATTTATACACAAGGGTGTCTCCTAGTCTAAGAACGTTCATTTGAATCACGAGCGGGAACCGGTTTGGGTGGGTTTTCCGATCGGTTTTCGAAAAGAGATTTTGGACATGCAAAGAAAAGAAAACGTATAAACATATAAAGGGGAGGGGATTAAGTACAGTCGGGGATATACATATATATACAAAAATTGGGAGACAAACCCCATAATTAAATGAAGGTCCTCGCCACGGGGATTAGGTTTTGGGCATCGTCGTCCGTCCCGAACCGCTTTACCTGTCCTAAAATGATCCAATCCAAAACTAAAAAATTGGGGATTACTCCCTGAATGTTAGATATCATTGTTGATTTTTTATGGATTCTTTGGATGGATTTTAGACCCCAAATATTGGCAAGAAAGTCTATTACAAAAATCTCCCAGAAAAGTTACACCGCAAACATAGCGCATTGGCCACCAATTTTAACCATCGTAACTCATGAATATGACAAAACACAAAGAATGAAAGTTGAAGAGAACATTCAAAACATGAAGCTCCCAAAATTTCGAGTTTAGAGGATGAGTTTAAGTGATTAAAAAGATCTCTGACATTTCGATGTCAGAGATTGGAAATACAGATTCTGAAGGTTGAAGCTTAAAACAAATGAGTAAAAAGAGCACTTTCAGAGGTCCAAAAAAATGTTTCAAAAATATGTTCATGCTCCTGAATTTGTTGAGAATAAAGTTCATGTTTTGACTCAAATCCAGAAACCAATTTAAGATGGAGTTTTAAGAGCATGAAAAACGTTGGTCTGAGCAGAGTATGGAAAAACTGGAAGTATAGGCCATGGAAATAGGTCTCAAAACATGATCAAAACACGAAACAAAGTTATGAAACTCAAGGAACTTATTATCTAACATGTTAGGATAATTATCAAAGGAGTATTTCACATCAAAAACTATTCTACGCATGAATATACATGAGAAAAGGGAAAAGGGACAGATTCTTATCATTTAAGAGCAAGGAGCACATTTACACAAAAATCACCTAAAACTTGACCATAAAATAGACACATGCCCATCACAAACTCACGTATACATGCTAAGATCCAGGTTCAAACATTCATAGCATTATTTACATGATCATGTAATGAGTTTATACAAGAAACATTCCAAGAAAACAAAGGAATCTAGCCAAGTAGTGGCTAGATCCTTACACCAACAACCATATCATTTACATCTTTACACATTAAGAGATTACATAAGAAAACTTACCTAGTAAAAGGGGATTTGTGCTTCCTTTGTCTTGCCAAGGGAAGACTTTTTTCTTTTTGTTTGAGTTGGATGATTTAGTTGCTTGAGTTGTGTGAGTTTTGATGAAGATTTGTGTTTGTTTTGGGTGGTTCTTGGGTAGTGTTGGAGGAGGAGATGTGGTGGCCTATGGTGGTGGTGTGGTGGCCGAGTGGTTGTGGTGTGGTGGAGGTGTAGAGAGGCTGAGAATTGAGAGAGAATTGGAGAGGAAAAATGTATGAGAGAAGTGTATGGTTGATTGATGAATGAGGGGGTTGTGTGTGTTTGTATGAGGGGAAGTTTGGCTCAACTTTAGGCCATTTTTGGAGGGAGGAGGGAGGTGAGTTTTGTGACTAATCTACCCCTAAGGTAGGGGTAGAGGAGGGGGGAGGTCAGCTATGGCTGATGGAAGTGATGGAGGGTGGAGGAGCTTGAAGGAGAAGAGAAATGATGGGGGTTTGAAAATAAGGGAGAAAAACTGCACCAGGGCTCGACAGGAAGTGCACGGCCGTGCTAACGGCCAAAAGGTTAAAAAATTGATTTTTTCTTTTCTTTTTCCAGCCAACCAAGGAGTGACACGTGGCATATGTGGACTGGTCAAAACTTGCTCTTGTGGACATCCTTTCCGGCTCCGTCTTTTGTTTTGCAACTGCTCCGTTGTGCGCGCTCCGGTGTCCCGGTTGTCCGCGGGCCCAACATGAAAGTTGCTCGGAATATTTTTGTGGTCATGCCGGTGTATCTGTAATTGATCAAAGATCAAGGGATAACATAGTATAATATTAATGCATCAGATGACCAGTTAAAAAGCTTTTTAGCAGCGTGGGACCCGTTAAAGGGTCCGCACGCGCGATTTTTTGAGAATATGCTTGATTAGTCGGTTTTGAGTCCTGATTATGAATCTGGACTCGGTTTATCCATCAGATGCACCGACAAGGTGATCGGTAGTCCCGAACAGCTAAATCTGGGGTTTTAGGTTGATTATCAGGGTTTAGACCAATTTAAATGAGGGTTTAATAGGGGTGCGAGATCGGGGTGTCTACAGAGCCCCTCGTCGAATTCACTTGTGAAGTAAAGGGGATTCAACGATCACTAAGAGACTACCGATCTCGTCTCGGTTTAACGGCTGAGCCCGAAGTGGGGCTTCCTACGTATCCCTTGCGGGAATCAAGCCTCCGTAGTTATACTCAAGCAGAAATCAAGCAAACGTACGGTCGAACCTGGATTCCCAAGTTTCCTACGTATCTCTTTCGAGAATCAGACCAATCGTAGTTCGGCTTAACAACTGGGGATGAAGTTTGAGAAGTAAACTTCTCTAGTGGGGCAATGGACCGGAGGAACGGCTAGGGAGTGAGATCACATATCTCTGAGCCGGGGATTGGGATGGAGGAATTCTTATGAGGCAATAGACTGGAGGAATGGCATAGGGGGTGATATCTCGTATCTCTGTGCCATGGGGGAGCATTGAGAATTGAAGTTCTCTTTGCTGGGGATTAAAACGAAAACACAATTTGTTTGAAGAAATCGGCGACTGAGCTCCTATTCGAGTTGCCTACGTATCCCTCTCGGGAATCAAGTCGGGGCGTAGTTCTGAGGGAGGTCCAACCCGAGTGCTCGAGTGGACCAAGAGAGTACCAACCTACGTCGAGGGTTCGATTCGGTTAAGCCGAAAAGGACCAAGGGGTAACCAATTTTTTAGAGGGTCAAATTCGAATAAATCCAAAAATGACCGAGGAGTAACCAAATTTTTAGAGATGAAAGTAAAAACACTTTAATGAAAGAGAGCAAAAGGCTACGCCGCAACTTCCTTTTGCTGATGAGAAAGTGATGATTACGCACCGCATTCTGTCGATGATGGTCGAGGGCAACCTGTAAATCAAAGATTTCGATCCGTTATGAGTTTAAGCGCGATGAGATTTAGCGCGATGAGATTTTTCTTTCGGTTCACATCCTGCATGAAACCATTATTTCACTGAGAAGATTCAAGCGAAAACAGGCTAAAATGAGCATTTCTTATGAGTCTCGATTTGACAGTTTTAGCTGTTTTAAAGCGAGCACTCTCATTTTTATGCTTGACCACAAAATTTTGGATGACTCAACTTGTGTTCACTTCAAATTCAGCTCAAGAGTAGGGAAAAAACGTTGGGAATTGCTTTTTTGGACAAGAGGAGAAGAACAAAAGAATTCAGGCTGAGATGGGGTCTGCACGGCCGTGCAGAACAAAGGGCACAGCCGTGCCAGACAGCTGGAACTGCCACTTCTTGGTTTTTGTGCCAAATTTTGATTGGGATAAGGAGAGGAATGGGGTAAGGTCTGGCCTTTGGCAGGGGATCACGAGATTGAGATGGGTTTTTGGCATAAAATGATGGCCAATCACCATCTATCAGCTTTCATTTCTTCTTTTCATAACCATGTATCAGCTTCGTCCTACTGCTGTTGATACTGCTGAGCACCATTTGAAGCTTAACATAGTATAATATTAATGCATCAGATGACCGGTTAAAAGGCATTTTAGCAGCGCGGGACCCGTTAAATGGTCCGCGCGCGCGATTTTTGAGAATATGCCTGTTTACTCGGTTTTGAGTCCTGATTATGAATCTGGACTCGGTTTATCCATCAGATGCACCGATAAGGTGCTCGGTAGTCCCGAACAGGCAAATCTGGGGTTTTAAGTCGATTATCAGGGTTTAGACCAATTTAAATGAGGGTTTAATAGGGGTGCGAGATCGGGGTGTCTACAGTTAGGCTGACCTGTGACCTGCAGCTTTTTGCATCTTGTTTGATGACTATAGACATGCTCTTCAAACCTTGATTAAATGAAGTATACTAGGTATTACTATCCTAACTCTTTAACTTGTTTTCAAATCATCATCTTCAGGCTAGCAGACTAGGGATAACAACTGTTATATCTACTGACTCCATTCGACACATGATGAGAAGCTTTGTTGATGAAAAGCAAAATCCCCTGCTTTGGTCATCTACCTACCACGCTGGGGAACATCTAGATCCAGTGGCTGTTTCAGAGGCCAAGGCCAAAAGAAAAGCCAAAAAATCAGGTGGGGTTTCGCCACCTCCATCGAAATTGAGGAATGATGCGTTTGATGTTTCCGTCACTGGAAAACTTGCACCACAGGATGGTTCCAGTACAGCTGATTTGATCAGCCCGAAACAGATGGCTATTGAAGGATTTAAGGCACAGAGTGAGATGGTCATTGACAGTCTTGATCGGTTAATCACAGCATGGGAAGAACGAAAAGAATCAGTTGTCGTGGAGGGCGTTCACTTGAGCCTGAACTTTGTGGTAAGTAATATTTTACGGCTATGGATATGTATATATCTATATATTTATGTGTGTGTATATATATGTATATGTATATACTTCCTCCGGCCCATTATAAATGTTGTGCTTGATTTGTCAACATTTGTAAGGAATGTGCTATACCATTTACTATGTTAAAATTGCACTTGGACACTTTCCTTCTTTAGAAATACGATATTTATTTTAGGACAGACTGAAAAGGAAAGTGCAACATTTATTATGGGGCGGAGTGAGAACATATGTTATTTCATTTTGATAGTTCTGATACCGATTTCGTGTGAATATCCAGATGGGTCTGATGAAAAAGCATCCTTCAATCATACCTTTCATGATATATATCACAAACGAGGACAAGCACTTGGAACGATTTGCTGTCCGTGCCAAGTACATGACACTAGACCCTTCCAAGAACAAGTATGTAAAGTACATCAGGAATATCAGAACTATTCAAGAGTACCTTTGTAATCGGGCAGATAAGCATCTAGTGCCAAAGATAAACAATACTAATGTTGACAAGAGTGTTGCAGCAATCCATGCAACGGTCTTCAGCTGTTTACGAAGGCGTGAGAACGGAGAACAGCTTTATGACTCTTCTACAAACACAGTCACTTTAGTTGATGAGGAGTACAGGAATCAGTGTGTTGCAAACTCACTGAGTTCGAAAGGAATGTTTCAACTGATTCAAAGACAAGGATCTTCAAGGCATCTTATGGCTCTAGTGAATACTGATGGTTCTGTCGCAAAGGCGTGGCCTTTTGATTCTGTGGACGGAAATGGAAAGCCTATTTCAGGACATAGTGTCGAGAATGGAATAGGGAACCCAATGTATGGGCCTTTGCAGATAGGCAAAGCTGAGCCTGTTAATCTGCAGTTTGGCCACTTCGGGATTAGTGCTTGGCCGAGTGATACAGGTGGCACGAGTCATGCCAGCAGTGTTGATGAGTCAAGAGGTGACGGGACAGACAATGGGAGCAGATATTATTCCTCATGCTGCAGCTCCCCCAAGTTTTCTGATGTACATGCCAAGGAGGTATGTTTTCTGCAACAACTTTATTTGAATCAAAATGGAAAGAGAGAGAAAGAGAGGAGGGAGAGAGAGAGGGAGAGGGAGAGTTTGTGCTGGACAGTTGCGAAGTCAGTTTAGTGGATGGGGATCACTCGACCTCCTCGAGTTTTGGTGCAATTTTAGTACCTCTAAATTTTGGAGGACACAAAAAACATTGCTTTGCGTATTTTGACCCCCTTTAGGTCTGTTTTTTGTTATTATTATTATTTTTTAACTATACTATCATTTTGACCCCCTTTTGTTCCAAATTTCTGCCTTTACAAGAATTCCTGGCTTCGTCGCTACTGTTGGAGATGATTGATGTCATATTCTTTAGTCTTATTTGTATTTATATTTTTTTCTCATGCTTTTGGTTTCCCTTTCACTTTATATTTTTTCAGCTGAAAGAGGAGCAGTCTGTACACGGGAGCGATGAGGAAGCTGATGATTCACCCGTGGTGGACAGTGATGAGGATGATGATGTTCAGGAGCGAATTGATGGCGAGGTAATAATAAGCTATTCTTCTTTGGGTTATGTTTAATTCGCTCTCTTATAACTCTAGGCAGTGGTGAAGCCTCATGAAGGAGATGGGGGTCACTCGACCCCCTTAATTTTGGAGTTTTTCTAAATACCTTTAATTTTTTAACTAAATTTCTACCCTGTTTGGAAAAAAAAAAGTACTACGTTATCTTTTTGACCCCCTTTGCGCCAAATTTCTATATGAGAAGGGGTTTAAATTAAGTGCACAACCCTGAGGTTCAGCCAAATGTCACTGTCCACCCTTTCCCTTCACATTTTCTATTTTCATTCATAACTAGAGAAGGGTGGACATTGACATTTGGTCAAAACCTCAAGGGTGGGCACTAAACTTGAGCAATCTTGACAACCTTTGAAATTTTCTCTGAATTCGCCACTGGTTCTTTGTCTTTGGTGATGATTTTTAAGGGAAAATATAGAAATATGCCCCTGTACTTAGGTTAAGGACGCAGATATCCCTTATACCAGCTAATTGCCATATTAGCCCTTGTACTTAAGAAAAATGAATGGATATTTGGACACCGTTTACATTCCATCCAAAACATAACGGAAATGCTGACTTATCGGCTTATTTGGATTTTTGACAATCACACATGTAAAAATTTATTAAAGAATTGCTGATGTGGAAATTTTTGGGTAAAAAATAAAGTATGTAAAGGGTTAGAATGAAATATTTAAAACCCTAATACTCTTATCACTCGTCCCCCTCTCTCTCGATTTCCAACCCACCAGCCATTTATTCACCCTTCCCGTCAAGCCATTCTTCTGCCCCGAACGCCACCACCGTCACTCCTCATACCCTTTTCTTATCCCTATTTTCCACCACCCCGTTTGTCTTTTAAGAACCACCTCTGTTTTTTCTGTTTCTCCCCCAATTTGGCCGGTCGAACACTCCTAATCCCTGCGAACTCCATAAATTCCGATCAAGCTCTTTATCCGACGAACTCCATCCCTCCAGTTCGGACGAGCACCGTCTCCCTCATCAAGCTTTAGGCTCAAAAAATCATCTTCGTCGGCTACCGTTTGCAACGATTCCAGCTACACTCTAAACTTGGGTGCCCCAAATCACTACAGCTACAACATTGAAATTGCAGCAACCTTGATAGTATTCTCAAATCTGTTTCAAGTTTACATAAATTGGGATTTGTTTTTCTTTTTTTTTGAACGATTTTGACTTTGATTTTGGGATTTGAAATTTGAGATTTTTCAGATTTGTGTTGGCTTGTAAACTTTTGTAATTTGTCAAATTTGGTGGTGGTGTTGAATTCGGAATTTAAAAATGCAGCATTGATTTTTCTGAATTTTCAAATTTGATTATGGTGTTGATTAGTGGTGATGGTGGTGTTGATTTTTGGGGTGATGGTGGGTGAACAGTGGGTAACGGTGGTGTTGGTGATGGAGATGGTGAGGATGGAGATGATTAAGAAAATTTGGGATTTTTCAACAGACTTGCTTACTAAAGTGACTAAGAAAATGTAATTTTGTCAACTATTTGACAGATACGTTAACTATTTAACGAACATTGATTTTATGTATCAAAACGACGTAGTTTCCATAGTCAACATTATCCAGTTGGGCAATTTTTTTTCAGTCAATTTTACTTGCCAACTAGGATGCCTAGTAAGCAATTCTGTTAAAATTTGGACGGAAAGATGACGGATTCCAAATATCCACTCATTTTTCTTAAGTACGAGGGCTAATATGTCAATTAACTTGTATAAAGGCATATATGCGTCCTTAACCTAAGTACAGGGGCATATTTCTATATTTTCCTTGATTTTTAATTTATTCAAATTTTATACTCCCTCCGTCTCAAAATGACCTTCCCATTTGATTATTCAAACTTTTTAAGGATATGAACACTTGCTTTTTTGTTTATGCACTTTTAAGCCCAAATTGTAGAAATGAGACACTTTTTGGGACAATGAGAAATGACAAATAAGAACATCATTTTGGGACAGAGGGAGTATGTGAGAGCTTATGCACTTGCTCTCTAAAGTTATCAGTGGATTATTTGTTAGGAGTTTGTTGATGTCTTGTTCCGTTGTGATCAGCTGTTTTTTTCTTATACGCAATTTCTTCACTCTATAGATGGAAGGTTCAGTGGACGAAGAGTCTACTAAATCAGATGAAGAGTACGACGATCTCGCAATGCAAGATATTCAAGAGAACGGCTATTGCTCTGATGATGAGGAGAAATCCACAAATAGGCTCGTGTCTGGTCGCAAACCAACAGATGAAGTTCATAACACTAGAGGGGAGAAGTACAGACAAAATCTGGACCGTTTCTTGCAGACAAAAAATGAGCTGATGCCCGATTCACCATGCTCTTTTTCATCTCTCCGGAAAGAGAGAAATGAGAGGAGAACAATGTCTTCTGGCAGTGTGAGAATCAGAAGACGATCTCACAGCATCTCATCCTTTGGGAAAGATGGGGCGCTAATGTCAAATTTCCGTTCCCTATCTGAAGTTCAGCAGACTTAGTTCTTATAGTGTAATCTGGTACGTAAATTCACCCTAATTTATCTTCCTAGTTTTTTTTTTTCAGTACATTTGGGAAACTAGATTTTCAAGTGAAGGATAGTTGAAATTTTCTCTTTGTATAAATATTTTCCGGCCATGAATCTTGCGCAGTTGTGCATCCGGCTTTATGTTTTGTCCTTTGTTCAACTTTAGTAATCTCCTAGCTATTTTGTCAGCCTACCTACCGGGAGCTAATCGTGGTGCGTGGAATCAATTTTGTACAATAGTTATACCCCATCTGTCCCAAAACACCTTGCACACGGCAAGGAGTATATAAATTCAAAAGTATTGTGGGTGGAAAAGAGAGTGAGTGATAAGTTGAGCGAGACTTACAAGTGAGGAAAATTTAGTGCGACTGTGAGTGTGATAAGTGGGGTAGGGAAAATAGAAAAATAATAATATTTTAATATATATATTTTTTAAACAGTTGTAACATATCATTCATTTCAAAGCAAAATTGTCATCTCAAAGCAAAATTGTCATCGTTTGCACATCCTTATAGAGCCTATTAACGATATATTGCCCTTATAATATTGCCCTAACTATTACAAGTGAATGACGGGTCTCGCTCCATCTGAATGACAACTAACCCTTATGTGGGGTTATGAAATTATGGGCTCTGCACTTTTTCCCCAAGAGAAATCGAACTGAGGACCCCTCTAAGAGAAACTTTTACACACCCACCCGTATAGCATTATGCTAGAAAGCCATTGGTATTTGAACATTTTTTTGAAAATGGGACTTACCACTAAATGGGATGCTAAGTGCAAGGTGTTTTGAGAAAGAGCAGATTTTATAGTACTCACTTTGTTTTTAAATGAAAGTTTATTTTCAAGAAGAGAATAAATTTTATAAGGTCACTTTAAAAGTCTTATTTGCAGAGTCCAATCACTTGCTCCCACATCAGCCAAAAGGTCATTCTTCACCCATAACCTAGGCTGCCATTTAGGGTAACATAACCTATTACTCAGAAACCCAATTCAACTATTGCCGACGTCTCCTCGCTCTTAATTCGTCGTTGATTTTGAAAACATATTGACTTCTGAAAAATCTTTGATTCAACAAATCAAGAAGCGTGAAAATGAGAACAGAGAGGAGGATGAATCTGACTCGGATCAATTGGTAATTGTTGAATACCAACAGTCATGGTCTTGGTCGATGACCCAGTACAATCTCCAATTCTCCATCGACGAGTATGGAGATGAATCCACGATGATGGAAGTGGTGGACATCTTGTAACACCCCGAATGAATTTCAGAGTATTATAACATCCTTTAAATAATATAAATCCGTCCCCAAAATAAAAGAATAACGGTCATAAACTACAATTCAAATCTCCACGGCTAGTATCTCTAACCACAATTCAAAATAAATAACGGAAGCGTAATAATTGTCTTTCAAAACTAATGGCTAGTAAACACCGTCCACTTAAACTCTAATCACCAAAGAATCTTCATTGCATGACGTCCTTCTCCTCCCTTAGAGCCCTTCTCCAACTTATTACCTGGAGAACAATAATTATGGAAGGGGTGAGCGAACAATGCTCAGTAAGTTCATACGGGATCTCTCCAGGTTCTAAGGAGAGATGACCGGAAGAACGAAACAACAATAATATTTTCAAAGATAAGCTTTCATAAAATTTTGAGTTAACCGTTAAGATTCAAAAGCAGTTAACAATAAACTTTTTCAAAAGAAGTGTGGCATTTACTTTCAAGTCCGTCAATTCCAAGATAACGTCACCATTTCAGGTGCAATGCCTGATCAGGGCATTTAAGTAAGATTTATCATGATAATCAACTACTTCAATAAGCAGTATAAAAGTCTAGTCATTTTTCATTTCAGACCAGACTACCCTACTTAGTCCTTTTTCATTTCAGACTAAGCGAACGCCTATACCAAATTAAGATATGGCAAATCTATACCAAATTAAGATATAGCAAGGTTTCAACTTAGTGTTCGTAGGTACAAGAACACTATAACGAATTCAAAGATATGTTTTTGGTACCCATTGATTTAAAACATGTCAAAGGGTTAGAGTCATTCAAAGACGTTCACAACTTTTAAGAATACAAATGTTACCGCCACTAGGTAACTACTCATGAAAGAATATAAAGGAATCCTACATTAAAGGATAGAGACAATCAAAAGCTAGGATCGTAATCCCTTACCTTAGCCTTGTGGTCTTCACTTAGCAATTTCACGTGCACAATCTACAAACACGCAAATAATGTTTTCTTAGGAACATGAATTACTTAAATTCTCCGTCCCCATTATATTTTATTTACTTTCTTAACTTCACGAGCTCATCCTCTTAAACTCTTCGTTAGGGTTCGTTCTACCCATTACTTGTGTTCCCGAAATACCCTTTTCGGATTTACTAAAATACCCCTAGGGTTATATTACTTCCATTCCCAAATAATAAGTTTTAGGATTGCATTAATCCTATTTAAAACACTATTCCCAGCTCAGAAAATCACTATTCACAGCTTATGTCACTATTCACAGAACACTATTCACAGCGTAAAATTACTGTTCACATAATTTATACACACACTGTTTTCACCTTGGAAAACACACACAAAACACCTACACACACACGCACATACACTGATACACACACCCGCACACACTGCACACACACACACACACACATACTGCATACACACTCACAACACAGCACACACGCACACATGCACAAGTAATATTCATCATCCTCCCTTCATAATCATTAATTCATAAACCCTAATTCTTCTTTCTAGGGTTAGGATTCTAATTCAAAACCCCCAATTACTAGGTCAAAATAAAACAAAGGATTCAACTTAGGGAGTGAGATTTTACCTTGATCGAACTCCCTTCTCTTTCTTTCTCTTCTTCCTTCTTTCTTCTTTCTCTCTCTCTCGCGCCTCCTCTCTCTCTTGCGGCTGCGCTCTCTCTGCTCTCCCGTCTTTCTTTTCTTTCTTTTGTGAGAATTGGGAGAGGGTTAGGGAATTAGGAGAGTATTTATATTTTAGGGTTTTTCCTAATTAAGGAAAAAAGTTTTCCTAAAATCCTTATTGGGTTTCTATTACTTGGGTCCAAAGCTTATTAACCCAACCCAACTCTTAATTAATTGGGTCCAAAACAATTTAGGAGATTCTAAAATAATAAAATACTCCCTCCAGAATCCGGGTATTACATTCTTACCTCCTTAAGGGTTTGGTCCTCCAAACCAACGTACGTCATTCTGAAAATAAGTCGGGATACGTCTCTCGCATCTCACTCTCGAGCTCCCACGTAGCTTCTCTTTCCGTATGGTTGCTCCATTGCACCTTCACATAAGGAATCACTCTTTCCTCAAAATCTGGTCCTTGCGATAACAATCTTCATAGGCCTTTCATCATAGCTCAAATCAGCGCGAACCCTAAGCTGCTTATACTCACATGACTTGGGTCGGGAATGTACTTCCTTAACATTGATACATGGAACACATTGTGCACTCCCGCCAGCACAGGTGCTAAGGCCAATTTATAAGCCACTGCCCCAACTCTTTCCAAAATCTCGAATGGTCCCACGTATCTCGGGCTTAACTTCCAACGGATACCAAATCTCATAACTCCTTTAGTTGGCGAGATTAAAAAAAAAACACTCAATCCCCTATTTGAAATTCTAAGTCACGCCTCCTACGATCGGCATAAGATTTTTGTTTACTTTGAGCGGTCACAAGCCAATTTCGTATCTGTTGTACTTTATCCGCCGTCACTTGGACAATTTCTGGTCCCGTCAACTTCCTTTCACCTACTTCGTCCCAACAAGTCGGTGATCTACACTTTCGGCCATATAATGCTTCGTACGGTGCCATTCCAATACTAGCATAGAAACTATTGTTATATGCGAACTCCACTAATAGCAAATGTTCTTCCCAAGTCCCTTGCTAATCCAACGATGTATCTATTAACATATCCTCCAATGTCAGATTAGTCCTTTCTGACTACCTATCTGTCTGCGGGTGAAAAGCTGTACTTATTGTCAATTCTGTCCCCAAAGCTTGTTGCAGACTTTGCCAAAATTTCGATATGAATCTTGCATCTCGATCTGACACAATCGAAACCGGTATTCCATGCAACCTTACAATCTCATCAATGTATAACTTAGCCATCTTTTCTAGGGAATCCGTCACCTTGATCGCCAGAAAATGGGCCGATTTCGTGAGTCTGTCCACAATGACCCAAACCGCATTATACCCTTTCAACGTCTTTGGTAATCCTACCACTAGATCCATCGCTATATGTTCCCACTTCCATTCGGGAATAGGTAACGACTGTAGTAGCCCAGCAGGCCTTTGATGCTCACTTTTCACTTGTTGACACACTAAACATCTTTATACAATTTCCGCCACATCCCCATTCATGTGGTCCCACCAATATGATTCCCTCAAATCTCTATACATCTTTGTACTTCCCGGATGTACAGAAAACCTCGAACAATGAGCTTCATTCAGAATCTCTCTTTTGATGTCCTCATTGCTTGGTACCCAAATCCTTGATTGGTACCTCACAATCCCATCCTCTCCTACACGAAAGTCTTTCCCTTTACCTTCCACTATATTCGCATGTATCTTGCTCACTTCCTCATCAGTTGCTTGTGCCATTTTGATCCTGTCCAACAGCGTAGGCTGTACACTCAAATGTGCCATATACCCTTGAACTCGTACTTTCATACCTAACATTTCAATGCGGTTCCACGCACTTACCTCCTTAGGTTTTAACGTCGCTAGTATTCCATGATTCTTCCTACTTAACGCGTCTGCCACCTTATTGGCTTTCCCAGGATGATATAAGATTTCACAATCATAGTCCTTTAATAATTCGATCCATCTCCTTTGCCTCATATTCAGTTCCTTTTGAGTAAAGATATACTTAAGGCTCTTATGGTCCGTGTAAATCTGACACGTATTCCCATATAAGTAATGTCTCCAAATCTTCAATGCAAAAACTACCGCAGCTAACTCCAAATCATGAGTCGGATAGTTCTTTTCATGGACTTTCAATTGTATCAATGCGTAGGCTATAACCTTGTCATTCTGCATTAACACGCAGCTTAATCCTTTAATCGACGCATCACTATATATCACAAATCCGTCTGATCCAGAAGGTAACGTAAGAACTGGTCCAGACACCAATCGTCGCTTTGACTCTTGGAAATTCTTCTCGCACTCCTCCGACCAGACGAATTTTGCCCCTTTTTGGGTCAGCTTTGTTAACGGTACAGATAACTTAGAGAAACCTTCAACGAATTTCCTATAATAACCAGCCAATCCCAAGAAACTCCTTATTTTACTAACAGTAGTGGGTCTTTCCCAATTCACGATAGCTTCTATTTTTGTTGGGTCCACTGCCACCCCATCCTTTAATACTACATGCCCTAAAAACGCTACTTTCTCCAACCAAAATTCGTACATTTTGAACTTGGCATATAATTGTTGTTCCCTTAAAATTTGCAGCACTAACCTCAATTGCTCTTCATGTTCCTCTTTAGTCTTTTAAATATACTAAGATATCATCAATGAACACTATAACACACTTGTCCAGAAGTTCTTGAAATACCCTATTCATCAATTCCACAAATGCAGCAGGCGCATTAGTCAATCCGAATGGCATCACCAAAAACTCATAGTGACCATACCTTGTCCTAAAGGCCGTCTTCGCAATATCATCCTTTCTCACCCTTAACTGATGATAACTAAACCTCAAATCTGTTTTCGAAAAGTAGCACGCTCCTCGAAGTTGGTCAAACAATCGTCTATTCTTGGTAACGAGTACTGATTTCTTACCGTCACACGATTCAACTCTCGATAATCGATACACATTCTCATCGATCCATCCTTCTTTACCAACACCACCGGTGCACCCCATGGTGATACACTTGGTCTTATCAAACCCTTTTCCAACAATTCTTGTAGTTGTTCCTTCAATTCCTTAGGTTCCGTCAGAGCCATTCTATACGGCACCTTTGGTATAGGTGCGGTTCCGGGTACCAAGTGTATAGTAAACCCCACCACTTTCTCTAGTGGTATTCCAGGAAAATCTTCCGGAAACACGTCCTCAAAATTTTTAATTACAGACAAAGATTCAATACTAACTTCCTTTTTTTTTTTTTTTTTTTTTTTTTTTTTTTTTTTCTTTTCTGGTCATTATCGCTAATGTAGGCCAAAATTCGTCACAACCCTTCCTTAACAATTTGTAAGCTTTCATCACCGAAATAAAATCTAATCTAGTTCTAGGCTTCGTGCCTTGGAACCTAAACTCTTCTCCAGACGGTAATCTGAAGTAAACTTCCTTCTTAAAACAATCCACATGGGCATGGTATGTAGCTAACCAGTTCATTCCCAAGATTACATCGAATTCACCGATCTCCAACTCCGGAACTCCCTTTAGACATAGTTATTTCCTTGAGTTAACATCAAGAACTCAGCTATTTTGGCATTACGGATACTCGCCGAATAATATGATACTTTCCGTGCTATCATGCATATGAGACGTTTTTCACGCACCCTCAAACTATCAATGCTTATCATCTTTCATGTTATACGCGTAGATCATCTCTACAGATTATCATTCGAATCATAGGTTGTGTACTAGACCACTGGTCGTTTCAATAGACCGACTTCCTTTCCATTAGTCAATTTTACTATTCTTATTGGTCGATTCATTAGACTATTTCTATCTCATTGGTCACCTCCATAGACCATTATCTCTTCCTTGGTCGGTTTATTTGGCCAATCTTACTTTAGTAGTCGTTTCCCTAGACTTAATTACTAATTGTAGGTCGATCCACTAGACCCTTACTATTTTCACCGGTCATTCCAATAGACCATTTTCACTTTCGTTGGTCGCTTCACTTGACCACTATTGTTCAAACTTGGCTGTCCCACTAAACCAATTAATACTCATGGTCCTTTCACTCGAACCATATTTTCTTGCTCTAGGTTAGCTCACATGCTAATAATACTCATTATTTACACATATAAGTCGTCTCAATAGACTAATCATTCAAATAATGTCAAACACTAGACTTATGGTCGTTTCAATGAACCAATACTACTTCATTAGTCAACTTACTATACTCCTTGGTCGCCTCTTTAGACTTTAACATTTCCCATAGGTCATTCAATAGACCATCACTTATTTTCATTAGTCGACTTTACTGGACTCTTTGGGGTTTCATTAAACCATAACTATTCACTTTGGTCATTTCAATAGGCCATTACTTCCTTGGTAAGTTGTTTCACTTGACTTAATCACATATCACAGTCATTTCACTAGACCGTTTTCACTTTTCGTTAGTCTTTTCATTAGACCACATTTACTTTCATAGGTCGTTTCAATAGACCCTTATTACTTTCATTTGGCCATTTCACTAGACCATACTTTCATTCATTAGTCGTTTCAACAGACTATACTTTCTTGTTCTTGGTTAACACACATTTTTAACACTACAGAACATAATTAAAATCACAAAACTTTTAGGAATCATATACGATAAAATCACTTTTATTAATAAGTGGAATAGGTTCACAATTAAACGAATTCAAAGTAAAGAGAAGATACTCAAATGAATCTTCAAACTACTACTAGTTACTTTTACTAGCAATGAAAATTTAAAAGTATTCGTTGTCCCACCTTGCAACTTTCCTAGACCTTCTTCTAGGTCTCCCACTTGACACTTTTGGAGCCTACTTCACTTTGTTCTTGGATTCATTTGGTCTTCTCTAGACCTTTGGTTGGTACTTCTTGTGGCTCATCATCATCAATTATGATTGGGGTAGCTTCATTCCCCTCTATGATAACATTTACTTCCTCAATTTCAACTTCGGCTACCAATTCTTCTTCATTTGGAGCCTCATTGCCTATAGGGCCATTGGTTCTTGCTCTACGACTATAGTTGCCTTTAAACATTACACTTCATCAAACCATATATAGACTTGTTCTCTAGTCTGCTCAAGGTATCTCTCAGTGTCACTAAGATCTTCTTTATACCTTTGCAATTTTGTCTTTGTCTCTTCCAATTCTTCTTAGTGCTTTTCAATTCGTCCTTGGCGTTTTTCAATTCTTTCCAGTTTGCACTAATTTATCATACGTGAAGCCCAATCTCTCCCTTTCAACTTCCGCAACTCACGTAACTTTTTCTTTCCTTCCTTTAGTCCTTTGATCCCCAAAACATAACGTTGGATCAACTTTCTTCTTAGAGCTACATGTCTCCAAAACATCATTGATTTGCTAGGTCCGTCCGTGATTTACCATGGAAACAAACCACTATTAGAATCACATAAACCTCATAATGTGTTCATTCTTAATGAGGAGACAACATTCATTCACAATCATTCAAGATTATTCCCAAGTATATACTTATACTCCTCTACAAATCTCACTTTAGGTTCTTTCCCAAAATAGTAGGTTTCTATAAATGGAAAGTTCCCAACCTTAGAAAGTTCACATACTTAAAAAGTTTCTTAATTTAGAAGGTTTCCTCAAAAGGTAGGTTTTCTAAAATAGTAACTTCCCCAAAAGCACTATCTTCTTTATCAGAGTTCTAAAGCCCAATCAAGGTTAAGTACTATTTCTCCTAATAGTCTTAACTTCCTTCTAAAGTCTCTCATGTAAACCTAAACCGGAGCTCTGATACCAACTGTAACACCCCGAATTTCAGAGTATTATAACATCCTTTAAATAATATAAATCCGTCCCCAAATAAAAGAATAACGGTCATAAACTACAATTCAAATCTCCACGGCTAGTATCTCTAACCACAATTCAAAATAAATAACGGAAGCGTAATAATTGTCTTTCAAAACTAACGGCTAGTAAACACCGTCCACTTAAACTCTAATCACCAAAGAATCTTCATTGCTCCTTAATGACGTCCTTCTCCTCCCTTAGAGCCCTTCTCCTACTAATTACCTGGAGAACAATAATTATGGAAGGGGTGAGCGAACAATGCTCAGTAAGTTCATACGGGATCTCTCCGGGTTCTAAGGAGAGATGACCGGAAGAACGAAACAACAATAATATTTTCAAAGATAAGCTTTCATAAAATGTCGAGTTAACCGTTAAAATTCAAAAGCAGTTAACAATAAACTTTTTCAAAAGAAGTGTGGCATTTACTTTCAAGTCCGTCAATTCCAAGATAACGTCACCCTTTCAGGTGCAATGCCTGATCAGGGCATTTAAGTAAGATTTATCATGATAATCAACTACTTCAATAAGCAGTATAAAAGTCTAGTCCTTTTTCATTTCAGACCAGACTACCCTACTTAGTCCTTTTTCATTTCAGACTAAGCGAACGCCTATACCAAATTAAGATATGGCAAATCTATACCAAATTAAGATATAGAAAGGTTTCAACTTAGTGTTCGTAGGTACAAGAACACTATAACGAATTCAAAGATATGTTTTTGGTACCCATTGATTTAAAACATCTCAAAGGGTAAGAGTCATTCAAAGACGTTCACAACTTTTAAGAATACAAATGTTTCCGCCACTAGGTAACTACTCATGAAAGAATATAAAAGAATCCTACATTAAAGGATAGAGACAATCAAAAGCTAGGATCGTAATCCCTTACCTTATCCTTGTGGTCTTCACTTAGCAATTTCACGTGCACAATCTACAAACACGCAAATAATGTTTTCTTAGGAACATGAATTACTTAAATTCTCCGTCCCCATTATATTTTATTTACTTTCTTAACTTCACGAGCTCATCCTCTTAAACTCTTCGTTAGGGTTCGTTCTACCCATTACTTGTGTTCCCGAAATACCCTTTTCGGATTACTAAAATACCCCTAGGGTTATATTACTTCCATTCCCAAATAATAAGTTTTAGGATTGCATTAATCCTATTTAAAACACTATTTCCAGCTCAGAAAATCCCTATTCACAGCCTATGTCACTATTCACAGAACACTATTCACAACGCAAAATTACTGTTCACAAAACACTATTCACAGCGCAAAATTACTGTTCACCGAACACTATTCACAGCGTAAAATTACTGTTCACATAATTTATACACACACTGTTTTCACCTTGGAAACACACACAAAACACCTACACACACACGCACATACACTGATACACACACCCGCACACACTGCACACACACACACACATACTGCATACGCACTCACAACACAGCACACACGCACACATGCACAAGTAATATTCATCATCCTCCCTTCATAATCATTAATTCATAAACCCTAATTCTTCTTTCTAGGGTTAGGATTCTAATTCAAAACCCCCAATTACTAGGTCAAAATAAAACAAATGATTCAACTTAGGGAGTGGGATTTTACCTTGATCGAACTCCCTTCTCTTTCTTTCTCTTCTTCCTTCTTTCTTCTTTCTCTCTCTCTCGCGCCTCCTCTCTCTCTTGCGGCTGCACTCTCTCTGCTCTCCCGTCTTTCTTTTCTTTCTTTTGTGAGAATTAGGAGAGGGTTAGGGAATTAGGAGAATATTTATATTTTAGGGTTTTTCCTAATTAAGGAAAAAAGGTTTTCCTAAAATCCTTATTGGGTTTCTATTACTTGGGTCCAAAGCTTATTAACCAAGCCCAACTCTTAATTAATTGGGTCCAAAACAATTTAGGAGATTCTAAAATAATAAAATACTCCCTCCAGAATCCGGGTTACACATCTAGCAGATGATGGTGAGATTAATAAGTATAAGACGATGACCCAGCCAGATTTGGGGAGGGGACGGATTAATAATTGGGAATGGCTTTCTCTATTTAACGAATGATGAAGGTGACCACCATTAGGCTTTTGAAGACGCTTTTGGACTCCAGCGACGACACCCAATTAACCGGAATGAGAAGGTGGGCTGCAATTTAGAAGATGAATTGGGTATGCTATTTGTGTGGGTCTGTTGCACTACTTTGGAGTGCAGGATACTGGAATAGACTTTTTATTTTTTGCTTACGTGGCATCTGATAATTGGACTCTGTAAATGAGCACTTTTGCGGTGACACCGTATGAAATTTTTACTCTTTCAAGAAATTTTCGTGCCAAAATGAATGTCTTTATTGAGACTAATTTTCTCTCTCTAAATGTTTTTTTTTTCACTAGTCTCTTTATCATTGCAAAACTAATTTTTTCAAAAGAAAATTTCAACAATATAAATAATTTTTTGCCATTAAATTGTACGAAAATTCAAATTTATAAATGTCTCTTAATTTAAAATTTGAACATTTATTTAAGTTAATTTTATTTTAAGAAAAATGATATAAACATCTGGCCAGACCGAAACCAAAGTTCGGTATATTCCCAACCTAAAATTTAACCGTGGGGCCAGACCAAAGTTCGGTATATTCCCAACCTAAAATCTAACCGTGGGGCCCAACAAAAGTATTCAGCAGTGACGGACACTAAGCCACTACTGCCGTGTCCCCATTATTCTCACATTTTTATCTTAAAGATTTTTTTTTTCCTTTAGTGTTAAGTGTACAATTTTTTTTCCTTCTAATTTTAAAGTGTACTCACTTCTAATTTTGGGTTCGCTACTGAATGGGTTATAACTTATAATTGGGCAATTTGGCTTGGCCGGTTACATTCAGTATGGGCAGGTCAGTATGCTTGAAGCCCATGTAATCCTTCCCCCCCCCCCCCCCTTTTTTTTTCCTGAGTATTACTAGGATTAAAAAAATATTTACAAAAAGTAAGTTAGAAATTATTTAACCGTTACTGATTAGATGTTCAGTTGTAAGTGAAGGTGGTGGCATTAGTTTCGATGGAGATGGTGATGGTGTTAGTGGTAAAACATCACATATAAGGACATATTTGAAAATATTTTTCAACTTCATTAGTTATCGTTAACTGCTTTAGCGGAAAGACAAATGTGCCTCCACTAGTGCCATGTGAGTGGAACGTGCCATATATTTCGTGGCCTATTCATTTTTACATCACATTGCAATAAGTTTACTAATTTAAAATCCGGATTTGTACATTTACATATTGGATAACCAATTGCAAAAAAATAAAAAAAATAAAAAATGTAAATACAAGCGTAGCCAAATTGCACCATAAGATCTGAATAACAAATTCCAACATGAAATTACAAAATTCCCCTAAACTAAGTTGCATGTGTTTGTCACGTGACAACTTAATTGGATTTTCTTACGAATTTCGTCCAAAATCCTTACTCACAAAATTTGGCATTTCAAGCCCTATAAAATTGAAAAGTGAGTCCCTCGATTGGTACCTCTTTGCAAACATTAAATCTATTTTGTAATTTACCCAATTATAAATAAAGAAAAAATTATTGGGATGAGTTATTGTATCTCTTTATGAGTTGGTTTATCGGTAAGGCTAAATTCCATTCTTACCAAATAGTTTACTTTTCTGTACCGATCAAATTTGATATAAGTAATTCGACACCCTATTCTTTCCAACCCACTTCAACCTAATCCAACTGCATGAATTCAATGAGTTATCTAATAACCTAACATATTATCATTCTAAGACTCAACTCATATGCATCTACATGCAACAACTCACCCAGTTGAATCCGATTCGACACGACCAATAAGTTGGAACGTATTATTCGTTACCCCAACAAAATTAGGAAGATGGAACAAAGAATCAAACCATGAGGTCTAATTCAGTTTCAGATAGGGTGGTTCAATTTAGTCAGATATGACCCCACCAAATCAACCAAGAATGAATTTGAAAGAGTATAAAATACTCTTAGTTTAATATTGTATATCTTTGTGATTCTGATTTATTTAATGTATATATTTTGAGTTTATTTAATTTAGGAATTATGTGTATATTTAGTTTAATTTAATTATAGTTTAAATAATTGTTTATATTAGGAGTAGTTTACTTTAGGATATTGATTTTGATTTATTTCACTAACATATTAATGGTTATCTTTGGAAATTTGTTATGTATTTTAGGAGTGTATTTTAGGTGGACTCTCAAAAGGAAAGGTTGATTGGTTGCTAAAAGATCTCATGGATTGAAGTAGCGGCCAACAAAGCTTATAAAAGAAATCGTCAAGCCTCTCTGAGTTCTCACGCCTTTTACAGAATTATTAGAGAGAGTTCATTTGTTCTTGGAGTTCTAAACCTTTTAGAACTACAAGTGTTTTTGGTGTTTAGTCTATTCAAGATAGAATATGTTTTGATCTTTTCGTTGTTTTGTTTCTTTCATTGTCTTGTATTCTGCAAGACCTTTTATTAATGAAAGTTTTCCAGCAAGTTATTTCTTGCTGAAGTGTTTTTAATTCTGTGATTAATTATTCCGCTGCATATTTTCTGATTTATTGATAAGACAACTGTGAGCACAGTTGTACTCACAGTCGGTTGTTTTCCAGAACAGTCCTAGCCGCTTATTTCTTTCAATTGGTACCAGAGCCTGGTCTCGACATACTGAGATCGATCTTTGAAAGTGGACATTATGGACTGTACTCATATTCGTAATAAGGCGCCTACACTAGATGGTTCAAACTATACCATTTGGAAGGCAAAGATGATCATGTACATTAAAAACATAGATCATCGTGCTTGGGTCAGTATTCTTGTGGGATATACATCCCCTACTATGGAAGTAGTTGATCCAAAGACAAAAGCTCCTGCAACTAGTGAGGAGAAAAAGGAACAAATTTTTGTCCCAAAACCTGAGCAAGATTGGAACACGGAAGAAATTGCCCTTGCAAACTACAATGCAAAGGCAATGGCTGCCATATCTGATCATGTTGATCACAATTTGTATCGGTTATTTTCTAACCATACCATGGCCAAAATTGCTTGGGATATTTTACAACTTCATTGTGAAGGGTCTGATAGTGTCAAACAAACAAAATTAAGGAGATTGATGACAGAGTTTGAAAATTTAAGAATGGGAGAAAATGAAACGATTCAAGACTATTCTGCTAAATTAATGGATATTTCAAATGAATCCTTTGCATTAGGAGAATCCATCTCCAATGCAAGGTTGGTTAGTAAAGTTTTAAGAACTCTCCCAGAAAAATTTAACATCAAAGTCTCTGTCATTGAAGAAACTTGTGATACTCGGACCGTGAGTCTTGAAAAGGTTCTAAGTATTCTAACTACGTTTGAATTGAACCTTGAAGTGCAACAAACTAGCAAAGTAAATTCAATTGCTCTTGCTAGTGCTCTTACTGTGTCCAAAGATCTTGTTGAATTATCAAAGGATATTGATGACTCAAACTTAGAGGAAGATGAATGTGACTTGATCTCTGAAAAATTCAACAATATGTTGAACAAAAAACGTCAACAAAGGTTTTCTAATAAGGTTACTGCTTCTTCCCCTAAGATTGAATCATTCAAGAAAGAAACAAGTAAGAACAAATTTTCTTCTGAAAACAAAAGATCTATTGAGTCCGTTCAGTGTAGAGCTTGTTTAGGATTTGGACACTATGCCAATGAGTGTGCTAACACACTCAAAAAGAGAGGGATGAGTTTTTCTGCAACCTTAAGTGATTCAGATAATGACGATCAGACAGCAAACATGTCATTTTTCCGTTCATCACAATCCTCCCTTTCTGACAGTGAATCTGATAGTGAGGATGTACTGTCAACTGACGGCACAACTGACTACTTAGATGGTGCTAACATGTATTCCTGTTTTAACTCCACTTCTGCAGGTGAAACTGAGCAATCCAATCAGGAGGATGAAGATAGTGCAACCTATGAAGATTTACACAATACATATGTTGAGCTTCATGCAGATTGGTCCAAAAGAATGGAACAACTCAAGGCATTCAGAAGGTAAATGAAAAACTCGCCTCTGACAATCTGAAATTAAAAGCTGAGAATGAGAGGTTGTCGAGTGAAAGTGATACTCAAAAGGACTCCATATCTAGGTTAGAAGTCATGCTTACCAAAAAAGACAATGAGTGTGAGAAATATAAAAGCAATCTTGAAAAAGAAACCATTACACTCAATAAACTTAACAATGGCAAGGCCAAATTGGAAGAGGTTCTGAACATGGGGAACCAAGGAAAATCAGGTTTAGGCTATGGAGATCCAGTGTTTGTTAAGGAAGGTGAGGGCACTTCGAAAAACAATGAGAGATGTAATGTTAATCACGTGTCTCCTCACAAAAATAGAAGAAATAGAAAAAGGAGATACGTGTGTCACCATTGTTTTGCCCCTGGACATATACGTTCATTTTGTTACAAGTTGAAACAGGAACTTGGCTTGGAGAAGAACAGCAGCCACTTGACAAGACAACTGTGGGCACATTTGGAGTCACAACTGCTCAGTCAACAACAGTATACTCCAAAAGCCACATGGATAAGAAAGGACACTCTAAAGTGTCAAGTGGTGTTTACCTCCTTGAAGAGCAGTGTGGAAGGAGCCTGTTACTTTGACAGTGGCTGCTTGATGTGGCGGATTTTGTACACATTATTTACCTTATTTTCTCATATATTTTGGTTCATTTTGATGTACTTTAGACTAGATTTGATGTATTTGAGACAGTATTTTATCATTTGAGATTTATTGTAATCCGGGGTAGTATAGTCGTTATTATTTAGTTATTTTCCCGGATGTAATTTTTGGTGAGCTTCAACGTCTGTCTCGATGGTCAAGTAGTCAAAGTCGAGTCAAAGTTAACTGGCGGAAGAGCGCAGGGGCCAAACTGAAATTTCTGGAAGTTGAGGGGCTGTTTGGACAATTCTGAAACTTGGAGGACTGAACTGACAATATTAAAACTTCAGGGACTGAATTGCAAAATGTGGAAAAAGGCCCCATGGATTTCCGGATTCGGCAGACCTGGCGGTGGAGATCAGTTTGATTTTACTTATTTTTCTTTTTATTTTATTAGTATTGTTTTTCTTTTATTTTTTTTATTCCTTAGTCTTTTAATTAGTAGGGATATTATTAGATTAGGGATTCTATTTTTAAGGGCTATTCTTCTTTGGACGAGAAGAACACAATACATTTTTCTTTTCTTTTCTTTTCTTTTGGTGTAAACCATTAATGGAGAACTAAACTCCATTGCTTTGGGTTGAGATCTTGAACCTACTTTGATTCAATTGAGGTAATTTTTCTTATTCTTTTGTTGATCTATTTATAATTTTGTCTGTTCTGATTTTAGATTAATATTTAGGGTTTGTGGATTTGGCCAATCCATTAGTTCTATTTCTTGATCTATGCTAGAATTCTTTGTTCTGTGCCAGAATTAGGGTTTTCACCGTAGCATCTTCACGAATTGTGTATGTGCCATAGCAATTCGGGAAGTAGGCAAAATTAAACGATTATCTAGTAACCTAGAAAGCGTTCTTGATCTTAGTCTCTTAAATTGAATCAATTAATTCTGCGATCTAGACTGTGCCAGTTAGATTAATTTATTAATTAGGGTTTATAGTGAGTGTGCCACTGCTATAGACTAAACAGTAAGAAGAGACAGAGATTGCAATATATCTCGTGATCAAGTGAATAGGATTAACGGAGAATAAGAAGTACCAATGAAATTAAATTAGAGGACGGGGATAGTGATCAATCTGAAGTGCTTTTAAATCATTGTTTTTATCATCTTAGTTTATTTTCCCGTCTTAGGAATTAATTAAAATCTCAATTAAACCCCCAATCTGGTCAAGTGACTGTTCGCAAATAATCATCGTTCTTCGTGGATCGACCCTGACTTACCCTAATTACATTATTAGTGGCCGAGTTTAGGTCTAATTTAGTAGGTGTGCGACTAAGCCTACCAAATTTTGGCGCCGTTGCCGGGGAACGGTGTTTATTTGTTTACGTTCTTATTTTATTTATTGTTCTTTTTCTTTTTTATTTAATTTATTAATTTAGTTCTCTTTTTATTTTTTATTTTTACTTTCTGTATTATTTTTATATATATATTTTTTAGTGTGGTACCTTGTACGGTCCACACCCGTTCTACTGATAATTGCTTGTGAGTCTTGAACTAGAAAGCAGATGGCAGCGCAGACATTGAGGCAGAAAACTGCCCCAAATTGGAATGAGCAACCACATGCCGTCCAATTCCCTGTCTTACCTGCCGGAGTGACTTTTGAGTTGAAGCCGGGGCTGTTGAGCCAGTTACCACACTTCACTGGGATGCCTGGAGAGAATCCGAATCAGCATGTGTCCCAGTTTGTGCAGATATGTCAAAGCATGAAGCCGGTTACACTTCCTTTAGAGCACTTATTACTCAGAGCATTTTTTTTTCACTTTGAAAGATGATGCTAGTACATGGTATTACCATTTGCCGCCAAACAACATTACCACATGGCAGCAGATGAATGAGGTGTTTCTTGATGAGTTCTTCCCTCCTGATCAAATCAATGTGATGAAGCGGGACATTAGCAACATGGAGCAGAAGGTAGATGAGACTCTATACGAGTATTATAACAGGTTCCATAAGTTGTGCAGGAGTTGCCCGTATCATGGGTTTGATGATGATCAGCTGATAGTATATTTCTATGGAGGGTTGACAGTCATGGATAAGCGGTTGGTGGATTCTTGTTGTGGGGGCAGTATACTCAACAAGACGACTGAGGAGGCTAATGATATAATTGATGAGTTGGCTAAGAGCACTCGGACACATGGCCGGAGATCGATTTTCAGACAGGTTAGTGTTGTGGGATCGAGTGGTGGTGTCCCAAGTAAGCTTGAGACATATGTAGAGGACCTTAAGGGGATGATGAAACAATTATTGATGGGTCCACCACAGAGTCAACAGTATCCCACTAGTCAGTTTAATCAGTACAGACCACCGTATGGGCAGCAGGAACAGTATCAGAGTAACCCTCCGAGACAGTCTACGGATGATATGCTTCACTCTTTAGCGCAGTCCGTAAGTATGATGAATGGTAATTTCCAACAGTATCAACAGATGACCGATGCGAGTATTGGTAATCTAGAGAGACAAATGGGGCAAATAGCTGATGCTATTGGGAGACTAGAGGCTAATGAGGCAGCGAAGGTACAGTCTAGAACAGAACCGAACCCTAAGCAGAGTGCATGTGCCATGACTTTGCGCAGTGGTAATGAGATTGGGAAGGAAGTTGTACCGGAGGAGCCACTGATTGAGGTTGAGTAGGTTGTGCCTGAGGAGAAGACCCCGGAGGAGGAGAAGAAAGCTACACCAAAACCACCAGGTTTTGAGCCGGATGTTCCATTTCCTGAGGCCTTGAGAGAGCATCGCAAACCGGAGCCTGACAAGGCTATATATGACACTTTCAAGAGGCTTAAGGTAAACATCCCATTTTTAGATCTTTTGCAGACTATCCCGAGATATGCTAAATTCTTGAAGGAGTTGTGTACGTTGAAGAGGGATCAGAAAGCGAGAAGTCAGAAAAAGGTGAAGATGAAAGAGCATGTGTCTGCGGTCTATCATAAGAAGATGCCCAAGAAGTGTAGTGATCCGGGTATGTTTGTGATCCTGTGTCTTTGGGTAATGATTCTGAGCACATGGCTATGCTTGACTTGGGTGCTTCAATCAATGTCATGCCTTATGAATTGTTTGAAAAGCTCAAGTTGGGACCCTTACAGGATACTAGGGTTGTTATTCAGTTAGCAGATAGATCTAATGCTTACCCTAAAAGGAAAGTTGAGGATGTTTTGGTCTGGGTTGGTAAGTTCATTTTTCCCGCTGATTTTTATGTTTTGGAGATGGATATGGATCCTAAGGCTCCCATTATGTTGGGGAGGCCTTTTATGTCTACGGCTCATACTAAGTTAGATGTGTCGAATGGTTCATTAACTATGGAGTTTGATGGGGATTTAATGGAGTTCAATATTTTTGACTCCAAGAAAGACCCTAAGGATATCCGTGGTTTGTATTTTATGGATGTAGTAGAGCCAAAGGTAGATGATGTGTCCAAGGTTTGTAGTGGGATTGATGATGTGAAGATTGGTTTGGAGATCCCGGCGGTAAAACATGGACCAAGAAAGGTGAAAAATCTTCCTGAGCACCGAAAACATACATTTGGAGGTGAGGAAGAATTGATGATGGCTAGTGGTCCGATGGAGAAGAATAGAGGTTTGAGCACGATGAACAAAAAGAAGAAAGGGTTTATGCAGACAATTCGAGCTCAAACGGGGTGGAGTGTGCATTAATGAGGTACCATTTATTCCCTTACGTTTAAACTGTCCTTATTTTTATTCACTTTTACACACTGAGGACACTGATAGTTTAAGCGTGGGAGAAGGTTTCGTAGTGTATAGTATGCATTTTTATTTCTAGATTAGGAGTTTTTTGTTTTTTTTTTTTTTTTTTTTTTAAAGTCTAGCTAAAGACGGTAAAAAAGGGCGGCTAACCGGGAGGCAACCCGGATTTAATTGCTTATTTTATTGGTTATTGTGTATATTATGTTTTTAATTTTTGTATTTTTATTCATGTCTAGAATTGGTGCTACTAAAGGTATATTTTATATGTTTGATGGTGTGCAGGAAATCATGGCTGGAGGGCATCTGAGCTAGACTTGAAAAAAAAAAAAAAAAGGGGGAGCAACAGGCATTGCACAACTTGTGCAACACAGCACAACTCGTGCCCAGTTTTATCATCAATTTGCTGCACGATTAAGGAGGTTGTGCGCACACCTTGGTTCAGCCTTGCACAACTTGTGCCTGTGGGGGAGAGTTGCGCTCCTTCTAGAGTTGTGCCCACACCTCCAATACCAAAACTCCTGGCCCGAAAAAAAAGAAGAGCCCCCACGCACTGCCTTTCTTCCCCAAACCCGTCGTGTCGCGACCCCGACCCCGCGGGCCTGGAACTCGCGAGCTGGACGTCGACTTACAACAATACACCAAAATAATGAAGATAAAAATTCCATTTTTATACCCAAAATGTTTAAAACAAAGTTTTAGAAATCCAAGCTTAACAACGACAACAAACTACTAGAATGAGCTTCGCAAGCTCACCCCAAAAATACAAAAGATTACAAATATTAATGACGTCATTGTTGGTAAAACTATCCCCAAAAGGTTATACATTTAAATAATGCAAACCGATCAAACAACCTGCCCAAAATCTCAATCCTCTCGACGTCCTCCTCGATCCGCGAATCCTAATCCTTTTCCTCCTGGGGGGGGGTTAAGGAAAACAATTTGAAACAAGAAACGGGGTGAGAATAAATCTCAGTAAGTTACTAATGCAACTACATGACATGCTATGATGCAAGAAGCAATAAGCAATAATAAATATCACATAGCACATAGCATTTATCACATAACAGATAGCAGCGGAAATAAACACATAACAAAGGATATAGCCAAGGTTTTCCAAACTGGTACATCCAAATAAAGGATCGCTGCGCAGCTTCAATAATCAACAAATCATCATCTTCATAATAGCATGAAAGCCGAAGAGAAAACCCCGGTACCGGAACCAATAACCAAATGAAGTGTCACAAGGGACGGGAGACATGCCACAAAGTCATGCTCCAAGTAAAGCTAAAATGCACACAAAGGAGCTAGCTCTTCTCACATCCAAGGCCAATCTGGAGGAGGGTAATAATGGGGCAAAACAATTGTCAACATCACAATGGACTTGGCCGTGCCATCATAATGTTTCGCATCGCCCAAACACACACAAATACCAGCTGGGCTTTCAAATAAGTGCTAAGTAATAAATACTAGCTTAATTAAACAACTTAGGGTTCCAAAGTAGGGAACCACACCAATTAATCACCATAAAGATGCAAACGATTTCTCATGAAGAGTTCAACAACAACGAACACAAGAAGTTTCTCATACAAGCACAACAACGATAAACGGAATTTCTCATAAAGAGCACAACAACATTGATCATTAAACAAGATGGTTCCAAGACAAGGACCCATACCAAACACATCCTAAAGATGATACCCACGAGTTAATCATAAAGAGCACAACCCAAACGGTCGCTCACCAATGGCACAATGACTATTACCAAAATGTCCATAAACATTTACTCAAAAGATATACTAGGACTATGGACTCAACCATCTCATCACACCTGGAATTCCAAATAAGAAATCCGAATGAATGCATCTTAAGGTTAATCAAACCGTAAGTACCCAAACGAATCCAAAAGGTTACCCTTATTAGAACATGATCACGACTGGACTAAACCCTGCACTTTAGTGTTCCAAAACAACCCTCTAGGTACTATAGGATATCACCTAAAACCTAGACCAAGTCTCATTCTAAAATCAATCCGATCAGTAAAATAACTTTCAATTAAAGGGTCTCAAAGTATGAAGTCCTCACTTATATCCCAAAATGATCATAACAACTCAATAAAGTCACTCAATTGGATTTACAAAACTTGTTCACAATGGATCGATACAACTCCTCTTAACCTCAAACACCCAATAAAATCCCGAAGTATAAAACTTATAACTTAACTGAACAACCTATACTATCTTGTATTACTCGGAGAGAGCTTTGAAACGATAGTTTACACGCCTAAAACGGAGTACGGACGAAGAAGTTATGGGGGAAACAATTTTAGAAGAAAAGGGAAGAATATATCAGAGTCCCAGCTTGGCACGACCGTGCCTAAGAAAGTGACACGACCGTGCCAAACATGACGAGAGGAAAGTGAATATTGGCACGACCGTGCCAAATAAAGGGGCACGACCGTGCCAGAAGAACAATACCCAGATTTCTTCCTGGGTTCATACAATTTCGAACCAAAACACAACCTTCACTAAAGTTATCAAAATCAAAGCTTCCCAATACATTTCTAAAGCTCCTAAACAACATCCAACCTAAAGGGAACCTAAATAACACCCTTTAATCATCCAAACCAACACCAAATCCCCACATTCAAGATTTCACCATTTTTACCCAAAAACTCAAATAAATTCAAAATAAATTCTAAACTCAACCAAACTTCAAATATAACACATCAAACATCATATAAACATGAGAGGAACATTTTAGCATTAAAATGGGGGAAAAGTAACTTACTCGGATTTTCTCAAAGGTGACGGAACTCGAAATTTCTTGGCTTCCTACGATCCTATCGACGATCTAAACACATTTCATGTTTTAAGAAATGAGAAATAACAAGAGGAAGATGATGGAAATGTAGAGAGAAGGTAGAGAGAAACTTACCCTTTCCATGGATAGAGAGAGAGAAAATGCTGGGAGAGATGAGAGGGAGAGTGAGGGTGAAATGAGGGAGGAGAGGGGAAAAGAGGGAGTAAGTAGGAGGATTAGAGAATTTACACATTGACCCCTTCCCCTACATACTAACACAATAATCTTACACTCCCCACTAACAACTAAGACCCAACACTCCACACTAGCACAAATAACCAATTAAGTGCTAGGCATAAATTATATAACACATAAAATGCACACATAAATATTTAAATAAATAATAATTTAAATAATTAAATAAGCAAATAAATAAATAATAATTATTTATTACTAATAAAATAGAGCCTAGTTTTCGGGTCGTGACATTCACTCCTCCTTAAAGAAAATTCGACCCGAATTTTAACGAGACTTACCCGAAAGACCAAATAGCTACGGATACGATAGTTCCGCCATTCCTTGTATTCCTCAATTATCCAATCTAATCCACTAAAAGGTATCCTTAAATAATGCTTACGATAACACCACCTCTCGAACCGAATCATTCCATCATTATCTTCATTACTAATCGAAATCCGTACTCAATCATCGAAGGATCCAAATTAATTCCACACATAATTCTCGAGGTACCTCAAGCTCGCCTTATTCATAACCTTAACTATTTGTAAATCGCATACTTAGTATTATTCCCCAGAAATTCAAAACTTTACCATCTCGAGCTAAATTAGCTTTTAAAATATAAAAAGGCTAAAGAAATTTCTATTTCCACAATATTCATCAAAGGCTATATCTCTAAGGATTCCCATTATAGTTCTCTCGCTCTAGGTAGCACTTTAAACTAAAGGTGTAATGTAAACCCAAAATTTTAATACAAAATGTTCACTTAAATTTACGCCATAATGTCATCGTCATAACACTCCAATCCTTGAAAGCCTAAAATAATTACGAATACTCAGTAGTCCGAAAATGATCTAAATTTTATCTTCACGGTATTTCCTCTAACTCCCTTTTTAGTTATTAATCTGTGCCATATATCCAAGGAAGTCACCAAATCTCAAATCCTCAATAGCTAAGCCACGTTGATCTTTCACGCATACATTTATTAACCTAATGATACTTAGGCTCAATAGTACTACCATCGTAATAACCCAATTAGCTAGTAACGTTCCAACTGACCCAAGACCAATTCATGATATTCCTTAATTATGCCCAAGTATTGATAATCAACTCCCTTCACATACCCTTGATCCATTTCGGGAAACGCCACTAAGAAGGGATTTAGAACCATAGAACCACTATCTAACCAAAATTTCAAAACGCCTTTAACAAAAATCGAAAAATTATTACTCTCCCAAAATGTACTTAGTCCTTTCTAACTTAACACGCTTACCACCATTAATGATCATAACTCCTACAACAAACTCATCATCCATAACAAATCGTACACCTCTCCATACTAATCCATTCCGATGCATTCACGGAGATGTACTAAAAGTGACTAAAATTTTCCTCAAAAGATCCTCATTGAATCCTCAACTCCTATAACCCAACCGATACAATATGGATATTGATCTAAATATTATCATTACAACCTTGTACCACAACAACCCAATTTAACCCAAGCTTCTCCTCAAACACTAGGTACTATTTAGAAGAAAGTAGAAACCTTACAATGATAATTACACCCAACAATTTGACCGAAGCTAAATACTCGGATTTCAATAATAAATTTTTTTTTTTAGGTATAACTCTACGCAAAGGAACGGTCTCAAATAATTTTAAGAAATCAGGAATGGAGAATATAACCATCTTCCTACAACAATCAACTAAAGCAAGAGTAACATCAAAATCTTGTAATAGCAACATGGCTAATTTAGCAGGTAAGACATAACCATACTTAAGCACATCATAAGCACATAAGACTTCATCAGATACCCTAAACTCCTCCATAGGAGTAGACACCTACAACACATAAGTCAAAGACTCAGAAGAAATAAATGCAACTAATGCATAGAAACACATAAATGCGATGATCCTAAAATGCACGCGCTCGCTCTCACGACGCAAAATAATACCTCCTGAAATTTATCCGTTACCTGGTGAGTGCTGATTGGTCGCAAATACCCTACCCTGAACTTTTAGGGTTTCCCGAAGCATCCCTCTTCTGACCCTGTGGTATTCCAGTTCCTGCCCCCGATGACTGAACTCTAAACCTCGGACAATCTTTGACGAAGTGTCCCAACTGACCACACTTCACACATTTTCCTTGCTTCTTCCAACACTTGTCTTCTGAGTGTCCTTTCCTCTGACAGTAGCTGCAGACTTTCCCATTTCATGTCCCCTTGTTAGAACCTCGATTTCCTACTGTTGGTTGCCCTTGAAGTTTCCTTCTGAATCGAGTTTGCACTCCAGAATTACCTCTGTTATCTGAATGTTGCTGTTGTGACTCACTCTGCCCTCCTTGCTTACCCGGGTTAACCCTCTCAGTCTTCCTTTTGTGTTCCCCAATATCCTGCTCAATCAAGTAGGCTCGATCCACCGCATCCTGATAAGTCTGAATCCGCTGTGCTATAAACTGAGTCCGGATGGATGTCTTCAAACCCCTGATTAATCTCATCGCTTTCTGTTCCTCGGTCCGCACAAGGTATTCACAACACCTGACTAATTCTGCGAACTTAGCTGAGTACTGTGCTACTGACATCATGCCTTGCTCCAAGCTGAGGAACTCGATCTCTTTCCGGTTTTGATTCACTAGAGAGATAAAATGATCCTTGAATTTCCTCACGAACCACTCCCAAGGATATGGTACAAGATTCGCATCCCAACTGGTCTTCAGTGCCTTCCACCAATGTTCCGCAGCCCCCACGAGCTTATAAGCTGAAAACAGAACCATATCCTCATCAGTGCAACCAAAGATCTCGTAGATTTTCTCCATTGATTCTATCCATAGCTCGGCCTTCTTCACATCAGGCTCACCGTCGTACTCACTTGGTTTCAACTTCAAGAACTGCTCCAACCCATATCGCGGAGGTGCTACATGTTCCTCTCTCGGCCCTTGGTCATGAATTACTTTCACGGCCGCTTCAAACCTGTCCTGAAACATTACACGGCTTTCTTCCCGTAGACCATTCTGATTCTGAGTCCCACTGATGCCTTCACCAGCTCTTCTTCTAGCCATCACAAACAAATACCTGCATAAAATGCTCATCGTTACTCACTCCAAACCCATCTACCCTCCTAGGTCATTCTAGTCCACCTATACTTATACATAGAGCTAAACCATAGCTCTGATACCAACTGTCGCGACCCCGACCCCGCGGGCCCGGAACTCGCGAGCTGGACGTCGACTTACAACAATACACCAAAATAATGAAGATAAAAATTCCATTTTTATACCCAAAATGTTTAAAACAAAGTTTTAGAAATCCAAGCTTAACAACGACAACAAACTACTAGAATGAGCTTCGCAAGCTCACCCCAAAAATACAAAAGATTACAAATCTTAATGACGTCATTGTTGGTAAAACTATCCCCAAAAGGTTATACATTTAAATAATGCAAACCGATCAAACAACCTGCCCAAAATCTCAATCCTCTCGACGTCCTCCTCGATCCGCGAATCCTAATCCTTTTCCTCCTGGGGGGGGGGGGTTAAGGAAAACAATTTGAAACAAGAAACGGGGTGAGAATAAATCTCAGTAAGTTACTAATGCAACTACATGACATGCTATGATGCAAGAAGCAATAAGCAATAATAAATATCACATAGCACATAGCATTTATCACATAACAGATAGCAGCGGAAATAAACACATAACAAAGGATATAGCCAAGGTTTTCCAAACTGGTACATCCAAATAAAGGATCGCTGCGCAGCTTCAATAATCAACAAATCATCATCTTCATAATAGCATGAAAGCCGAAGAGAAAACCCCGGTACCGGAACCAATAACCAAATGAAGTGTCACAAGGGACGGGAGACATGCCACAAAGTCATGCTCCAAGTAAGGCTAAAATGGACACAAAGGAGCTAGCTCTTCTCACATCCAAGGCCAATCTGGAGGAGGGTAATAATGGGGCAAAACAATGGTCAACATCACAATGGACTTGGCCGTGCCATCATAATGTTTCGCATCGCCCAAACACACACAAAATACCAGCTGGGCTTTCAAATAAGTGCTAAGTAATAAATACTAGCTTAATTAAACAACTTAGGGTTCCAAAGTAGGGAACCACACCAATTAATCACCATAAAGATGCAAACGATTTCTCATGAAGAGTTCAACAACAACGAACACAAGAAGTTTCTCATACAAGCACAACAACGATAAACGGAATTTCTCATAAAGAGTACAACAACATTGATCATTAAACAAGATGGTTCCAAGACAAGGACCCATACCAAACACATCCTAAAGATGATACCCACGAGTTAATCATAAAGAGCACAACCCAAACGGTCGCTCACCAATGGCACAATGACTATTACCAAAATGTCCATAAACATTTACTCAAAATATATACTAGGACTATGGACTCAACCATCTCATCACACCTGGAATTCCAAATAAGAAATCCGAATGAATGCATCTTAAGGTTAATCAAACCGTAAGTACCCAAACGAATCCAAAAGGTTACCCTTATTAGAACATGATCACGACTGGACTAAACCCTGCACTTTAGTGTTCCAAAACAACCCTCTAGGTACTATAGGAATCACCTAAAACCTAGACCAAGTCTCATTCTAAAATCAATCCGATCAGTAAAATAACTTTCAATTAAAGGGTCTCAAAGTATGAAGTCCTCACTTATATCCCAAAATGATCATAACAACTCAATAAAGTCACTCAATTGGATTTACAAAACTTGTTCACAATGGATCGATACAACTCCTCTTAACCTCAAACACCCAATAAAATCCCGAAGTATAAAACTTATAACTTAACTGAACAACCTATACCATCTTGTATTACTCGGAGAGAGCTTCGAAACGATAGTTTACACGCCTAAAACGGAGTCCGGACGAAGAAGTTATGGGGGAAACAGTTTTAGAAGAAAATGGAAGAATATATCAGAGTCCCAGCTTGGAATGACCGTGCCTAAGAAAGTGGCACGACCGTGCCAAACATGACGAGAGGAAAGTGAATATTGGCACGACCGTGCCAAATAAAGGGGCACGACCGTGCCAGAAGAACAATGCCTTGATTTCTTCCTGGGTTCATACAATTTCGAACCAAAACACAACCTTCACTAAAGTTATCAAAATCAAAGCTTCCCAATACATTTCTAAAGCTCCTAAACAACATCCAACCTAAAGGGAACCTAAATAACACCCTTTAATCATCCAAACCAACACCAAATCCCCACATTCAAGATTTCACCATTTTTACCCAAAAACTCAAATAAATTCAAAATAAATTCTAAACTCAACCAAACTTCAAATATAACACATCAAACATCATATAAACATGAGAGGAACATTTTAGCATTAAAATGGGGGAAAAGTAACTTACTCGGATTTTCTCAAAGGTGACGGAACTCGAAATTTCTTGGCTTCCTACGATCCTATCGACGATCTAAACACATTTCATGTTTTAAGAAATGAGAAATAACAAGAGGAAGATGATGGAAATGTAGAGAGAAGGTAGAGAGAAACTTACCCTTTCCATGGATAGAGAGAGAGAAAATGCTGGGAGAGATGAGAGGGAGAGTGAGGGTGAAATGAGGGAGGAGAGGGGAAAAGAGGGAGTAAGTAGGAGGATTAGAGAATTTACACATTGACCCCTTCCCCTACATACTAACACAATAATCTTACACTCCCCACTAACAACTAAGACCCAACACTCCACACTAGCACAAATAACCAATTAAGTGCTAGGCATAAATTGTATAACACATAAAATGCACACATAAATATTTAAATAAATAATAATTTAAATAATTAAATAAGCAAATAAATAAATAATAATTATTTATTACTAATAAAATAGAGCCTAGTTTTCGGGTCGTGACACGTCGGCCCTCTCTTTTCTCCTCACCTCCATTGCAGCCGCTCCATTGCAGCCGCAGTATGCCCGCCGCACCACTCTCTTCTCCCACCATGAAAACCACCACCTCTTCCATTAAATCAACTCCCTCCTTCATCTCTTTCCTCCCTACCACCATCCCCACCCCCGAAATCACCATATTCACCCTCACTCTCTCTCTAAAACCCCAAACCCAACTTCATCAAAAAATTCATCAAATTGCTTCATTCTTTCGCCATAAATCACACTCTCAACCCTAAATACGACCCAAACCTTCACCATTTACCTTCAATTCCTAGTTTGAAGACCGAATTTCAAAAAAACCCTAAAAATTCAAGTTTGGGTTTTTGGGTCATCTTTCTTAGAGCATTCTAGGAGAGACAAGGAGACTTGTTGGGTACTATTGGAGCATTGGAAGGTAAAAATTTCACAATTTTCACTTGCAATTATTTTTTTGTTGGTGGAAGTTGCGGTGGTTCGGTTGGGATTGATCGGAGGTTTTATTATCGTTTTTATGATTGTGGTGCAATTGTGGTGTTGATATTATTGTTAATTATTTTTGTTGTTGGTGAGTGATTGTGAGCGTTGATAGTGTGGGTGAAATTGTTTTGTGGTGAATTTTTTGTTGTGTAGTAAGGGAAGGAATAAGGTTGGAGAAAGTAGTAGAGAGAGTACACCTTTTTCTTACGTTTTTACTGTCCTATATTTTTACTGTTTCACACACATTGAGGACACTGTGTCGTTTAAGCGTGGGGGAGGGTTTGTATTTGTATTGTGTATAGTACGTATATTTCAAAAAAAAAAAAATGAATAATAAAAAAAAAAAAATAGAGAGGCTAAGTGAAAACCCGAAAGGGCGCTTAGGCAAAAGGTGAGATTTTATGTGATTTTATCATTTATTCACTGGAGAGAAGTCATAAGGGGGGCAAGGAGTATCGGGTTAGGATTTTCATACTTGGTGTAGGAGGCTCGGTTAGAGGTGATTAGGATAGAAACCCTCGTTCTTTCTTGGAGTAATAAGGGGGCGTTGGTGCTTTCACGAGGTAAGTTATGTCCGAAAACACTTTTTAGACATCAACTTCTTATTTTTACGAGGGAGACTTGTAGTGTGAGACTAGCGTGGGGGAAATTTAGGACATGTTTAGTTCCTCCTAGCTTTTATGTGTGGGCCTTAGTCCGGATACGTTTTTATTGCATTATTTGGAGTTGTATCGGGCTAAAGCCATTGATATTTATTTGTTCCTGGTGTTAATGGGGACGGAGTTTCTTATACTCCGAGTTGTTTGTGTTTGTTGACCTTTTGACTTGGAGGATTAGAGGAGATTAGGGGTCATTTTCTCCCATGCTACGCTTTATAGACCGGAGTTTAGAGTGGAGTTAGGATGTTACTCAGGGACGAGTAACGGTCTATGCGTGGGGGAATTTGATGTGGCGGATTTTGTATACATTATTTACCTTATTTTCTCATATATTTTGGTTCATTTTGATGTACTTTAGACTAGATTTGATGTATTTGAGACATTATTTTATCATTTGAGATTTATTGTAATCCGGGGTAGTATAGTCGTTATTATTTAGTTATTTTCCCGGATGTAATTTTTGGTGAGCTTCGACGTCTGTCTCGATGGTCAAGCAGTCAAAGTCAAGTCAAAGTTAACTGGCGGAAGAGCGTAGGGGCCAAACTAAAATTTCTGGAAGTTGAGGGGCTGTTTGGACAATTCTGAAACTTGGAGGACTGAACTGACAATATTAAAACTTCAGGGACTGAATTGCAAAATGTGGAAAAAGGCCCCATGGATTTCCGGATTCGGCAGACCTGGCGGTGGAGATCAGTTTGATTTTACTTATTTTTCTTTTTATTCTATTAGTATTGTTTTTCTTTTATTTTTTTTATTCCTTAGTCTTTTAATTAGTAGGGATATTATTAGATTAGGGATTCTATTTTTAAGGGCTATTCTTCTTTGGACGAGAAGAACACAGTACATTTTTCTTTTCTTTTCTTTTCTTTTTGGTGTAAACCATTAATGGAGAACTAAACTCCATTGCTTTGGGTTGAGATCTTGAACCTACTTTGATTCAATTGAGGTAATTTTTCTTATTCTTTTGTTGATCTATTTATAATTTTGTCTGTTCTGATTTTAGATTAATATTTAGGGTTTGTGGATTTGGCCAATCCATTAGTTCTATTTCTTGATCTATGCTAGAATTCTTTGTTCAGGGTTTTCACCGTAGCATCTTCACGAATTGTGTATGTGCCATAGCAATTCGGGAAGTAGGCAAAATTAAACGATTATCTAGTAACCTAGAAAGCGTTCTTGATCTTAGTCTCTTAAATTGAATCAATTAATTTTGCGATCTAGACTGTGCCAGTTAGATTAATAAGCTTTGCAGAGGTTGTGGTAGGAGCAGAAAGGGAGGAAAGAAAATAGGTACTGTTGACCCAAGTGGAAAGTTTTCCATTGGCCCGAGTTGCAGAGAACAATCCGAACTGAGGCAATCTTTCCGGATTCGCTCCGCCTTACATACTGAATTTGTTTTCTATTAAGTTCAATTAAATTAAGATATTGATTAACTGAGTCGCGAGATTCTGGTTTGGATAGAATTTTGAAATGGTTGGAGCTATAGGTTCCAATGGGGTAATATGCACTACTTGAGAGTTTTGTCACAATTGAATTCATTGTGGCTTCTTTTTCTGAACAGAAAGGGGCAGCTGCAATTGTGGAAGGATCTGATGAAGAAGATGAGGAAGACATTGACTTTGATGATGAGGACTTTGAAGGTTATCCCCACTTCAACACTCTCTTCCTCTCCCACACGCTCACTCACTCACTCACTCACTCACTCACTCACTCACTCACTCACTCACTCACTCACTCACTCACTCACTCACTCACTCACTCACTCACTCACTCCTTACCTTTGTCAGTGGATATCTGTTTTTAGATCTTATAATTATACCTAAACAAAACAAAAACACCCATTTTGTTTGCTGGCAGATGATGAAGACGACATGCTTGAGCACTATTTAGCTGAAAAATCTGGCTGAAGTATAACTTTCGTCCAACCACTCTATAATGAGAGCAACTTGAAACAAAGTTTGACAACGTTGTCATTGAGAAACTACAGATATTCGGTTGTACTCGCCTTTGTGACTGCTGAGCCCAATTTTGATCCCGATTTAATCATCAGCTTGTATCTGAGTCTTAAAGCAAATTTTTGTGTGTAAATTAATTAAGAATGAACTTTTTGTTAGTTAAAATGACGTTCAGTGAAAATTATGTTTGCATTACTGTTTTATTGATCACAAAATGATCACTTATACATAAATGGACAATACGGTCCACATCTATTTTTTTTTTTTTTACTTTGGTTCATCCCGCTGGCGCTGAACTCGTGTCAACACGGCTAAAGTAAACTAAAGAGTCAGAGCGTCGCACACGCATTTACATTTACGATAGTTTTTGCATTGAAGAAAAAAAAAACTTTAATTGACAGTTCAAAGAACAAAGAGTATCATTCCTTTCAAGGCACGAAATATGGTCTAGTGTACAACCAACATATAATCTCCTAAACTGTCCGGAAAGTAAAATACTCACTCCTCAAAATAATCTTATGTGATTATTCAAACTTTTCACGGATGAACACTTGTTTACTAGTCATGTTTTGTTAATGCCCTTAAGCCTAAAATGCAAATATGGAAAGAACTTTTTATGAGAATGAAAAATGACAAATACTCCCTCTGTCCTGAAAAGTTTGTCTGACATTTCACAGTCAACACATAAACTTTGACAATGTTGATCTAATCATTCCAGTGAAATTTGAAAAATTGACACATAAACTTTGACAATATTGATCTAATCATTCCAGTGAAATTTGAAAAATTGTCATTGATAAATCATTAAGTGATTAACTTCATTGTGATCTGACACCGGACAAACTTAACACGTGTTGACCATAAAGATCAAATGGGACAAACTTCCCAGGACAAAGCATCATCCTTTGTCTTTAACGGGTTTTGTAACAAAAGAATTTTTAATATTTAAGCCCATTAAGTTTAAGAATATCTTTGTCTCTTCTTACTGTTTAGTCTATAGCAGTGGCACACTCACTATAAACCCTATGAAACTTGAACATCACGCCATTAGATTATCGTTAATCACATGAAAAGCATCAATCTTTAACACATAAGAACAACAATTCAATTTGCCGATGGAAATACCAAGGAGAGAAAAAACCTAGAAAAAAATTATGCCTAAACACACAAGTGAAGATTGTCTCAATTTTGGTGTGATATAGAACGGTCAACTCAGTTCATGACTCGATTTCAACTCACAAGAATTCAATGAGATTCACCTTCAATCATGCAGCCTCTAGAACACTCCCATTGAAGGCTTATGACTTATGAATCAGTTACGGGGAGGAGCTATTCACTCTCACAATATTTTGTTACCCTGATTCTTAAGTTATGTATGGATACACGTCAGCAATTTGCTTAAATGAGTAGTAACTTCAAAGACTGGAGGCAGCTTGTTTTTCCCGTAACCTTAGATTAAGTGCCCACTCCATGATAAACAACACGAAGGAATTAACAAGATAATTTTTATTATCAAGTTAAGAAGGATCTCACATTCAAGGGTCAAAACTCGGAGTCAAGGAACTAAAGAAGACCAAGTGATCACAAGAGACAATCGTGCAAGGAATGAATGTGGTTTTTTTTTTGTGACTGTAATATACAATTATATAGTTATGCAGTCAGTTGTCTGCACACTTGTGCAGTCAACTGGTATCACACAGTCCGAGAGACTTCTTAAGTGAAGAAAATCTCTCGAAATCAAAAGCCTTGGTAAAGATATCAGCAAGTTGACCCGTTGTGCTTACATGTTCTAGAGTAATGATTTTTTGATCAACGAGATATCTAATAAAATGGTGCATAATATCTATGTGCTTTGTTAGGAAATATTGTACCGGATTCTTGGCAATATTCAAGGACCTTAATCTATCACAAAATACGGTCAAGATTTCACTTCTAAGACCATAATCCTTGATTATCTGGTTCATCCTCAACAATTGAGTACAACAAGTAACAACTACCATATATTCAGTATTAGATGACCTACGAACCAAGAACCTAACATCTTTCCTTTCAAATTTTACCACTTCCTCTTGCATGACATTGGTCCAATTATTAACTTTTAAAGTTTCTGACTCATCCTCATGCTTAAAATTAGCAACGAAACAACAAGAGATTACCTGATGGTACGCGGATTGCATGCAACCAAACCGGCTAATTCCCGGTAATTTATTCGTTTCCCTCTTGTTTTTATTCCTTCATCCACTCCCCCAAGGACCTGGGAAGTGGGATGATCTCCCTGTAACCTTGCTGTGTATGAAAAATAAAGTAAGAGAGAGAAAGTGAGTAAGAAGTTTTTATCGTGAGAATGATAAGTTGGTCTCATTGTTCATTTTATGTAACAAAACAACTAAGAACTTTATTTTGGGAGACAAACCAAAAAGAAAAGTAAGAACCTTAGTTAAGATGGAGGGAGTATAATATTGATAAATGTGGAAGTGTTGTGAGTATGAAAAATAAAGTATGAGAGAGAAAGTGAGATATAAAGAGTTTAAAGAAAGAAAAAACATCCAATACATCTGATTTGCAAAATAACGGAAACAACCAAACATATCGAGAAAAGTCATCGACAATACTTAAATAGAACCGATATCCATTATTAGAAGTTATTTGGGAAGGACCCCATACATCAAGATGTAATAATGCTAAAGTTCCTTGAGCATGAAAACTACGAGACACAAACGGTAATTGACTTGACTTTCCTAGAGGACAAATATGACAAAAAGACGGAGCAATCTTGCCACTAATTGGTAGATGTGCTTTATTGACTAACTGTTTAAAAACCTGAATGGAAGGGTGACCGAGTCGAGCATGCCAAGTTGAAGCGGATGCACGTTCGCCGATAAGAGCAAGAGGACTGACGCGAGCGGAAGAATAAAAGCGGAGGGTGTATAATCCATGAGAATTACTGCTAGAGAGAATGATCTGCTTCGTGATGTTGTCCTTCACACGAAAACCAAAACCGTCAAGTCCAAAGAAACAATTGTTATCTAATGAAAAACGACGAATTGAAATAAGTGACTTATGTAATTGGGGAACACATAGCACATTACGAAGGACAAAATTATGATGACCAGAAGAAAAGGAAGAATGTATCACGGAAATAAATCATATTTCCTTCACTTAATACAAAAATACACTTATTTTTCCAACAGTTTGAGTCGTTTAAAACCCCCTATAAGTTAAATCAATTTCAAACTATCCTCCGTTAGGTGGCATGTGCGTGGCACGTGCCTATTTAGCGATTTTTTGTAACAAAATTGGTTAAAAACCCTAACTCAACAAAAACTGACAAATTTGGGCCCAAAATGCTAACGGAGATGCTTTAGATCCCATCATAGGAACACCCCCAAAACTTTGGGGCCTAAAATGTAATTCGCCCAAAAATTAATGCCTTGTTGGTTTTTGGAAAAGAGTAATTCTATCATAATGGGGGTGGTACATCTTCTGCAAAACTCTCTGGTCTATAAAGGTTTGCTGCGATATGAGTTGAGATTGATGATGCTCTTAGAGGTATTTTTGTTGGGGAGATTCATATTTAGGGGGAGTGGAAGATATTCACAATTTTTTTTCTTTGAGTTTGATGGTTTTTCACAAAAAGGGGGAGAAAGATGTGTTCTAGGGGGAGTAGAATCCAATGTAAAAATTCAGGGGGAGAGATTATTGTTTTGGATGTTTTGATCAGAACCACAAAGATATGGGGAGATTGAAAGAGTATAAAAAACTCTTAGTTTAATATTGTGTATCTTTATGATTCTGATTTATTTAATGTATATATTTTGAGTTTATTTAATTTAGGAATTATGTGTATATTTAGTTTAATTATAGTTTAAATAATTGTTTATATTAGGAGTAGTTTACTTTAGGATATTGATTTTGATTTATTTCACTAACATATTAATGGTTATCTTTGGAAAGTTGTTATGTATTTTAGGAGTGTATTTTAGTTGGACTCTCAAAAGGAAAGGTTGATTGGCTGCTAAAAGATCTCATGGATTGAAGTAGCGGCCAAGAAAGTTTATAAAAGAAATCGTCAAGCCTCTTTGAGTTCTCACGCCTTTTACAGAATTATTAGAGAGAGTTCATTTGTTCTTGGAGTTCTAAACCTTTTAGAACTACAAGTGTTTTTGGTGTTTAGTCTATTCAAGATAGAATATGTTTTGATCTTTTCGTTGTTTTGTTTCTTTCATTGTCTTGTATTCTGCAAGACCTTTTATTAATGAAAGTTTTCCAGTAAGTTATTTCTTGCTGAAGTATTTTTAATTCTGTGATTAATTATTCCGCTGCATATTTTCTGATTTATTGATAAGACAACTGTCTTGACAATTGTGAGCACAGTTGTACTCACAGTTGGTTGTTTTCCAGAACAGTCCTAGCCGCTTATTTCTTTCAATTGACAACTGTCTTGACAATTGTGAGCACAGTTGTACTCATAGTTGGTTGTTTTCCAGAACAGTCCTAGCCGCTTATTTCTTTTAGAATTGAACTAAATTGTTTGATTGAGCTACCAAACCTAAAAATCAAATCACCCGTCCAAATAATCAGACCGAATCACAACTCTAAACAATCATACTAAACAACAAACCGATATTAACATTATATTTGTAAGTCGCTTTATATACAATGTTAGATTTTAGAAAAACCTTACATATGTAACTTATACCTAACATTACATCCGAATAGTGGCTGAATCACGATCAAAACATGGAATGAAATCGTAGTTTGAATCGTTGTTTAGATTGTTTATTGATGACAGTCTAAATCACAATCTAAACAATAGTCTGAATCGCGTATAAACTGTTATGAACCATAGTTTGAACGATTGAATAAAGCAACAATTTGTACCAAATCAAATTATTGTAATTCAGTTTAGTCCAGTTGAAATTTTTCATGATTCAATTTTGATTAGGTCCTGTTGGTCCCAGAGGGGCAACAAGGGTATGAAAAAAGCTAGAGGGGGGGGGGGGGCGTGAATAGCGTTTTGAAATTATTTTCAAACCCTTTTGCAAATTAATGGCAAATGCGCACAACTCTAATTTTGGCTAAGTATAGCACGCAATGAGAGTGTGAAATGCACAGCGGAAACTTAAAGCAATCACTGATGCGCAGGTATATGCGCATGAGTGTAAAAACGCATGCACTAAATTTGGCTTAAATAGAGGCGCAAAATGGTACTAAGGCAGAAAGCAAACTAACACAATTCAAACAGTGCAAAACAATCTATAAAGATCAAACAAAGCAGTATATCAGAAAAGTAAGAAAGTAAAATGAAAAGCAGAATAACGAGACAAGCTATTTGGAGAGGTTTGATCGGAACGATCTATGTCCTCTACCAAGATGGTTAGTCTTGGATTTCTAACGAAGAGATTTATATTAGTTTGAGGAGCTTTTACAAGATTACATGAATCAAAACTCAAAACTAAATCTATGCTTTAAAGAACAAATCCTAGACTAAACCGGTGTATCTCTAGAAGTATGATCGATGAGATCAGAACTTCAAGAGGTGTGTGTGTGTCAGAAATATGGGCTCTATAGATCTATGAGATGAAGAGCACAAGATAATCTGGTGTTACAAGGCTTTAGGATCTGGTCTTGGTAAGCTATGAAGATATGAAGGCTGTTCTTGAGAATTCTGGAAATGAGCAGGCAATCTTCAAAACTTCAAAGTTTCCCTTTGGAAGCAAAAACTCAAGCAACTTGGAAATGAGGATGAGCAGGCTATTTATAGCTGAGCTTCAAAAACTAGCCGTTGGAGCTCTGAGCAAGGACAATGAGCTGGCACAATATGATTGGTGCGCATGTGTCCTTTGTAGCCGTTGGAGACAGAGCAAGAAGACAAAATTCAAAACTTATTCTAGAAGGATGACAGTTGTCTTCATTTGAAATTTCTCACTGAGGCATGTCTCCATCTAAGTGTATGCTGAGTGTGCTTGTTTTGTCGTATGCACACCTCAGCACTTTGGCTCATTCCAAAAAGCGTAGCTTGTCTTGACGCTTTCCAAGCTTCTAGAATATGAGGTCAAAAGATAAGAGAATGGACCAAGGTAAATATGCGCGCGCATGAAAATCATGCGCATTGAGTGCGCATATGGGTACTGCGCATGGGAGTCATGCGCACTAAACTTGGACATCAGCAAGTAAGACCTCAAATTCAAAGTGTAAGCCCTAATTGTTGGGTTTCGTAGTAACATGCGCAGCGGAATAAAGCATTTAAAATTTTCATGAAACCCAAAGCCATAGATCCGTTCATATGATTATATCAAATGCATGCAATATGAATACTAGAATACTAATCCTTGATGCCTTTGAATTTCAATATTTGATCTTGGTGGAGATTAGAAATTTGATCACGAACACAAAGCTTGAACACGAACTTTGAAGATGATGAGTTTCACCTTCTAGCGGTATCCACACCTCGAACGAATATCAAGAGCACTTGATCTTGGTTGCTATACCAAATTGAGAAACACGTTTTCTCAATTGTATTTTGACTATATGGAATATTATTGTGTTTGTTCTTGTTCTTCAATCTAAGGATTTCTTAGAACAAGAAATAACTCTCAAAAACTCTTTAGAGGCTTGCAAAAACACATGTGTTGATTAGGGACGAATTAGGGCTGTTTATATACAAGTTAGACCTATTCCAAATAGGTAACTTATATCTAAACCCGCAAGAAAACGGATTAAGGAAAGTTCCTGCCAAAACCGACTGGTCCGGCCGGGCATGGCAAGTGGTCCGACCGGACCTATCTTGGTCCGCCCGGGTCCTTCCAATGGTCCGCCCGGACCTCCCCTTTTTCCACTTTTCTTCCTCTAATTTCCTTAAATCCCCGAATGGTCCTTGGACCCAATATTCCAATGTAGTTCTTTATGATTCGTTCTATTTGTGTGTGACCCTCTAGGATTACACTAAGTTGGCAATGTGTTCAAACATGAAACCATAAGATATGATTAGGTTCTAGCAAATCGTCATACCTACCCAAATAGTGTAACTCAATACAAGTTCGCATTCCTTTAGAATATGTCATAATCCTTTTGTCCACGATGTCATTGAACACAAGTCATAGTCAATAAGTCAACTTGTATTTGTTCAATACTTTCCCGATTCCGAATATGTTGATAATCCAAATGACATTGATCCAATCAATTCATTTGAGTCCGGCCGAACATTTTCATCAACATCATTCCTACGAGAGGCCCAAGCTTCACATCTCTTCGAAGAGGGACAAATCCATTTAGCTTATTATTCTTCCATACATGAATCCGATTATGCCAATCATATCCTTTATAACTACCCGGTTAAAGGTAGCGTTTGAATATGTCAAACATAATGTTCATCAAGTGAAAGACCATAATAACTTCATGTCTAAGGATTCAAATGACACAACTAATATGATATATACATATGACATTGACCATGACATAAATCTCATAGAGCGGGGCATGTCCAGTACCAAACAAGTACTCATAAATCTAACATGATCATCCCATGATCATTTAGCCTTTATACTAATACCTAACACGTACTAGGGACGGAGATTATTATAAATAAACATGAACAATAATAATAATCAAAACATCTCTTTATTAATATGAATAAATGATAACAATTACAACATTTATTAAACATGCCTAGGGCACCAACACCAACAATCTCCCACTTTCCCTAGGACCAATCTACCATGTATCTAATACCCATGGACCTAACATGACCATCATGTTTAGCTTGTGGAAGTCCCTTTGTTAGCGGGTCCGCGACATTGTCATCAGTTGGTACTCTGCATATATTTACGTCTCCCCTATCAATGATTTCTCGAATGATATGGAAACGCGTAAGTATGTGTTTGAATTTCTGATGTGCCCTTGGTTCCTTTACTTGAGCAATAGCACCATTATTATCACAATAAAGGTTAATTGGATTAGCAATACTAGGAACCACTTCAATTTTAGTAATGAACTTCTTAATCCAAACAGCTTCCTTTACAGCATCCGATGCAGCAATATACTCAGCTTCCGTTGTAGAATAAGCGGTTGTACTTTGCTTGGAACTCTTTCAGCTTACAGCTCCACCATTTAACATGGACACAAAACCCGATTGCGATCGACTGTCATCTCTGTCGGTTTGGAAGCTTGCATCCGTGTAAGCATTTACCACGAGATCATCTTCCATTCCTCCATAGACCAAAAACGAATCTTTAGTCCTTCTTAAGTACTTAAGAATCGATTTTACATCCATCCAGTGATTTTCACTGGGGTCAGATTGGTATCTACTTGTCATGCTCAAAGCATAAGATACATCCGGCCTAGTACATATCATGGAATACATGTTGGACCCAATTACCAAAGCATATGGAACATCATTCATTCTCTCACGCTCATCTTTTGTCTTAGGACATTGAGTCTTGCTTAGAGAAACTCCATGTAGCACTGGCAAGGTACCTCTCTTAGAATTTTCCATGTGGAATCTTCTAATGACCTTGTCAATGTATGTACTTTAGCTTAAACCAATTAGCTTCCTATATCTATATCTGTATATCTTAATGCCAAGGATGTATGCGGCTTCACCCATATTTTTCATTGCGAAGCACTTTCCTGACCAAGTCTTTACAGATTGAAGTATAGGAATGTCGTTCCCAATGAGCAATATTTCATCCACGTATAAAACAAGGAATATCACTATGCTCCCACTAATCTTCTTGTATACACAAGGATGTATGCGGCTTCACCCATATCTTTCTGACAATGGATCTCATTTTGAAAAAGAGGTCGTTCAGTTATGCGATGAATTCAAAATTCAAATGCACAAGTCGTCCCCTTACCGCCCCAAGCTAACGGCACGGTTGAGGACGTCAATAAGACTCTAGAAAAATATCATCCGAAAGATGGCAATCACCGGATGAGATTGGCCCGAGAAATTACCCCTCGCACTGTGGGGCTACCGCACATCCGTTCGAACGCCAACAGGGGCTACCCCTTACTCCCTGGCTTATGGAATGGAATCCGTCTTGCCCGTTGAGCTTGAGATCCCCTCCATGCGGGTCTTACTTGAAAATCAGATTTCAGAAGTAGACTGGCTCCAGCATAGATACGATGAGTTGGTTTTGCTCGATGAGAAACGCCTGTGTGCCTTAGAGCATAATCGAGCCTATCAGCGAAGGATAGCCCGGTCATTCAACAAAAGGGTCAAGGACCGTGACATTAAGGTTGGAGATCCTGTTTTGCGTGAAAAGCCACCGAGTTACAACGACAACCGAGGCAAATGGAAGTCGCCATGGTTAGGCCCCTACATTGTCAAGAGCATTCAGTCGGGTGGTGCAGTTTTCTTGATGACGGAGAATGGAGAAGACCTCGCCTAGCCCTTCAACTTGGACAAGCTGAAGAAGTATTACCCGTGAAGGCGTCTTACCCCTTCCCTCTTAATCGAGTAAAAAAAAAAAGAAAAAGCGCAAAAAGAGATCCCGCTAGGATTGAAAACCCGAAAGGGCGGTCCTAGGCAAAAACAGAGGCGCACAGAAAATCTAAAAGTAATTGAGTCAAAATACGATGACCTGAGCCTCTTAGTATTTGTAAAAGAGGAACGTAGGCAACCTTCGGGTCCGGTCTATTCAAAGAATATTTTTTTTATTCATTCCGCAATTCATGTGTCACATTCCAAAGGAATCTTGGCAAAAAACAATCAATCAATTAAACCTAAAATTCAAGAAAGAGAAATCTAAAAACGTCTTGGCTTGGAAACCAAGGATTATTCTGAAAACATTGTGAAAATTCACTCATTGATCCAAGAGAGAGAACGCACTACGGTGTGACCTAGAATCGGTTCCTTCTCCATGGTTTTCCTGGGACAGGATCGTAGGGTTCTGCGGTTCCCGAAGAAGAAGTGCCATCCTTGCGACGACCTCGCTTCGAGGAAGATCATCCTGCTGTAGGATTCGCTAGGTGACGTTGGGCATTACCTGTCAGAGACGTTCCTATTAAGTCCTCCACCAGAGATCAAATTGTGGCCCTCTCGGCAGCTATCTCTATGATTAACCACTCCAGATACGGCATCTGAGTCACTTCGAACGCTCCTATGAATTCCGGTCGTGGTACCTGCCGGACGGTGGCGCCACGAGAGTATCAAGCTCTGCTAATCTCCTGGCAGATAGCACGGTCAATTGGTTCAATCGCTTTCGGATCCCGGGGTACGGAACTCCCTGATGACGCCCGAATTGGCGAGATATTCTGCTTCCTAAGTAGAAATTGGTACACTGAAGGCCGGCAAGCCAAACGCAGTGACACCCGGCACTTGACTCAATGTAGCTCTGAATGCCCCAATGTGGTGGGACCCATATGATGTCTTCGAATGAAACCAATGAGAAGTGCTCAACCCAGTCTTTTACAGTGGTCTTATTCTGGTGGTACAATTTCCTACGGATGTACATCGCGGGAGTGTATCTGGGTTCAGTCACGGGAGTTACGATCTGAAAATGCTCTTGCAACCATATATGTACAAAATTGGGCTGCCTGCTAAGAACATCTCTCCTCGCGGAAAGTAGCCATCTAGACCATGAAAAGTCTCAGCCAAGATGAGGGTCATTATGTTCCCCGCTTCTGGTTTGTTGTGGTCCCTAATGCGCCGGGAAGAGTCCAGAATGTCCAGAACCCGGCAATCCACAAAGCCGTCGTAAGTGACGAAAAACAAGTCTGCAAATAGGCACAACATCAATGCGCAATTCCTACGCTCTGCGTATTCAGGGTCAGCACGGCAAGGTTCTGAAAATGATGACGGGAGGAGTGTCACATCAAAATAGGTTTGGTACAGACATTGTTGAGCAAAGGCTCAGTCGCAACCAAACATTCATGCAAACAAATTCAGCGGAGTTTCGAGAGTCGACGGAGTCATCATTCCCCCTCCAAGGGAAAGGCCAATGATAGAGCAGAATTCTTCAAAAGTGGGACAGAGCTCATCATGAGTAAAGGTGAATAAATGAGTATGAGGAGACCAAAAAGGGAGGCAGCTCGAAGCATCTCCCAATTAATTTTGATCTTCCGTAGGGAAAACAAAGACGGTACATTAAAAGTCCTCTCCAGCGCAGCCTTTTCCCTATCAGAATAGGTTCTCACCCAAGAATTGAGCTGCAAACGGTATTCAGCAGTGTCAACAGCAGTAGGGCGGGCTGAAGCATGATTGTGAAAGGATAATTGAAGCACGGATGATGAGAATGTTTGCAATTGTTGGTGTGAAAGAATGAAGGGGATTGACTGCCATTTTATGCCAAAAATCCCTTCAAATCTCGTGACCCCCTGCCTTGGATCAGACCTCACCCCATTCCTCTCCTTATCCTAATAAAAATTTGGCACAAAAACCAAGAAATGGAGGATCAGCAGATCTGCACGGCTGAGTCCTTTGTTCTGCTCGGCCATGCAGACACTGTTCCAGTCAGATTTTTTTTTGTTTTGTTTTGTTTGCTTTTCTCCTCATTTCCAAAGGGCAATTCCCAATGATTTTTCCTTACTCTTGAGCTGAATTTGAAGTGATCCCATTACCATTATTCTGATTCGGCAGAGGGCCGTTCCCAGTATAATTGTTACATGTAATCTTTAGCATAAATTAATAAATAAAAACAATTCTCTTTTATTTCCTTTTAATTTTCCCCTTTCTTTCCATTGTAATTGTTAGCACTTCTTACATTAATAATTGAAGGACTTTTCTTTTTAGTATTAGAACACCAAAAGTAGCAAGACCCACGTAAGCGGGGCGGAGTGGGTGTTTAAGTACTTCCCACTCCGTCACCTAACCCCCGAACCCCTCATCTCAAGAATCTTTGGTTTCATAATCAATAAAAAAGGCTATTTTCTTAGGTTTTCTCGCGTTCCTCTAAAACGCGGGTGGCGACTCTTAAAATCAAGTAGACATCCTAGGTTAATTCACCGCTCTAGCCAAGCCGCGGTTCCCCGGGTATCTACAGTGGCGACTCCGCTGGGGACATTAGAGGGTTAAACTTGCGTTTTTCATTTTTGTTGTTCTTTTTACAGTTTTCTGGGCATTCTGGTGGAAAAAGGTGAGACGCGTGCGCCTCTGGCCTTCTTGGCCTAAGGCGCGCGCATCCCACCTTCACCACCAGAATCGCCCGCCTCTCATCTTGTCCTTCAAATTTCATGTTATTGTGCTAACAGTTTCTGCAGGGGAAAGTGTTTTTATTTAGGGTCAAGGCAGTCCCTTGAACCCATGAATTTGCAGGTACTGCCCAGAAGCGGGCGCCTCTGCCCTCTAGTGCCTAAGGCGCACGCCTCCCATCCTCACATCGTAAAGCGCGCGCGTCTGGTCAACTTTCCAGAACAGCACAGTGCACAGAACAGAGCAGTTTTGACAGTATGTGGGCACCGGGCCTTCACACAACCATCTTTTAATTCTCAGTTTTATTTTTATCGGTCACACGGGTGATTCGAAAGTTGTAAATTATGCGCTTATTTGCTTTTATTTCTTTTTTCTTTTGAAAAAAAAATATTTTGTCACTTGGTAGACCTCACACTTCGCGCACAATTCTTATCAACTGCTCACAATCGAGTCGCACAAGTCCAACCCCAAACCCATCGAGGCCCGTCCTAGAAAGTTTCAAGCTCCACCTGACCTTGACTCTTTCGAAGCGGTCAACCTCAGCCCGTGGCGTAGTTCAAGACTACATGCCGGGGATGACCTTTAAGCCTCTCTTTAGGTGAGCACCAACCACACAACTCCAGTTAGGGTCTAACACTCCGTGACTCAAGTCGGTTTTCATGTGCCGAGATTTCCCTAAACTAATGTCTTCAAATCATACATTCCACTCGTTGTTATGGACGAAATAAAAATCCGTCCCCAAGTGGTCATAATGGACGCTAATAAAAAATCCGTCCCCGCATGTAAGCTTTACTACATTAATTTAGTTTAATCCCGACACATGTAGGATTCACAAGCGTGGTGGAATCCGATGAGTATATGGGACCGCGAGATGGTCTATATACTAGTGTGACGATTCCACTATTTTTCTAGAAACCCCAAAAAGGACTATGTCCTTCCGACTTTGTAAATAATAAAAAAAAAGAGTCTTTTCTTTATGTGGTTTGAGTCTTTACTTTTGTTTGTGGGTGAAATAATTTTATCCAAAAGGTGTTTGTGGGGCCATCCTAAGATCAACCGTGCTCTCTCCATAGGTCCAATGGCTTCAAACGGCAACGACAACGGCATTCCCATGTCCAACGAAGGGTTATTCCGCATGGTGGAAGCATTGAAAGGGCAAGTTGATACACTAGCCGATAATGTCCGCCGCAAGGATGATTTATGGCGAGCTCGTTACGAGCATGTGAAAACGGCCCACAAGAAAGAAGTTGCTCAACTCAAGAACCAATTGAAAGGGCTCACGAATGAAATAAAGGTCCAAAGCATTGATACCGGTTTGGTCAACACTCTCATGTCCTACATTGACCAAAGGCTTAGTGGGCTAAATTTGCACAAGGGCCCAAGCACCGACCTTCATCAAGATTCTCTCCTCATGAACACAATGGAGGCTCTTCCTGAAAAGTTCAAGATGCCCGATATTGGCAAGTTCAACGGCAACTCTTGCCCCGACGCTCATGTCGACTCCTACATTTGGGCCATGTTACCAAAGAAAGTGTCTCCTCAAATAATGGCACAATGCTTCCCGCTTACTCTCGAGGGGGTCGCAAAAGATTGGTATATGGGTCTTGCAGTTTCCACCCGCCTCAATTGGGATGTCACTATGCTTGCCTTCAAGTCACAATATCAAGGCAACTCTATATTCCGCCCCACCAAGAAGGAATTGGAGAGCACCGTGCAAATGGGTGATAAATCATTTGGGGACTTCTATCGCCGTTGGAATGACAAGCTAGCCGAGGTGGTTGATAGGCCTTCCAAGAAGGAACAAATGGACATCTTCTTGAAGTGTTTGAAAATGGACTACCGCACTCATCTTAGTGGGGCTTTTCACTCCGATTTTTCAAGCATGTATGATGCGGGGGTTAGAATTGACAATTTGCTCCGAGAAGTGGCCGAGTCCTCCTATGACACAAGCTTGAACGACAAAGGGTTCCCAAGCAATGACATGGAAGAATGTAGTGACATGGAAGACTACAACGACAATGAGGACTACAACGACATGGGGATGACGACAACAATCTCCGTTTCTATTTCTCTACCTAGAAATAGGATAAAAAAAAGGAGAGTCAAAAGTCCTCTAATGTGTGCATTAATATGTTCTCTCGTCCAATGTTAAATTTTGAGTCAATCATTAAATAAAAGTCGTTCTTGTCCTCATACACTCTTCCAAGTTGTTCAATCTAATTCTTGGAAAAATGATGAAAAGGTGTCTAAACAAGTTTTGGAATGAAGGCCATCGCTTGAACGCCTAGGGGCTAAACATCGACGACGGCATCAACAACGAAGACATCAACAACGACGAAATAAAGACAAAGAAAGGTGGAGAAATGATCATGAAGCAAAGTTTTCAAAAGGGGATATAAAAAAAAAAGAGGCTCGCTAGGTTGAAATCTTTGAATCAATCTAGGCAAAAGTTAGAGCACAAAAAAAAAAAAAAAAAAATCCCCCCTCATTCAAAGAAGTTCATCACGACGAATGGAGAATCAACAAGAACTACGGTGACCTGAGCTTCTTCACTGGAGGAACGTAGGCAACCTTCGGGTCCGGTCTCATGCAAGAAAGAAGATATGTTTAGCCCTAGCGCGTTATGGTGATCGACCTTCATCTCGAACTTGTCAAGACATCTTTGTACGATTCATATGCCAATGAATTAATCACCTCAAGATTGAACAACTTTCCTAGATTTGGAATCACTTTCCGTTCCTTGTCGAGTCTAGGGCTTCTATTCTTTCTGCATACTCCCAATTTCTTGCAATCAAATTGGGGCTTTCCTTCTCTTCTCTCTTAATGACTTACTTGCCTTCGTGAGTCATTCAACAAATATATACAAAGTCAATACTAGGGGCTACTTCCCTAGTCATGTCAATGTCACTCATCATTAGTGACAAAAGGTCTTCACCACAAAATCATATGTCTCTCATCCTCCGCTAGAGTCAATGCACACTTCCTCATCAATTAAGTAAAAAAAAATGAAGACGTAAAAGAGATGCCCGCTAGATTGAAAACCCGAAAGGGCGGTCTAGGCAAAAAACAGGGTGCGTCATAAAAAAAAAAGAGAGAGTGAGAGAGTGAGAGAGAGAAGGGAAAGAGAAATGGAGATCCACGGCTTCTAAAGAAGACAACGGCATAGGTTCTACATTTGATCTCCTCAGCAAGTCAATTCCCCACCAAGTCAAATTTGGGGTTACAAAAGGCTCGACAAGATATGGCACAATCAAAGGCCGTGTTGGGTTATTGGCATTGTTCTCCAGCAGTGTGCATTTTTGGGTTCATAAAAAGAAGGCCCGTGGTAACCAAGATCCATCTGAAAACGAGCCCATCATAAAAGGGCACGAGGTTTCACAAATAATCCCTATCTAGTCAATTGGCTTGGGCAGCAAATAGCAACAACATGTGTCTCAGTTTTCAAAGCTTCTGCAAGTATGTGCTTCTAAAGTACGCCGAAAGGCTCCTGAGAAATGGAGTAGCTCTTGCCATGTCCTCTCATGTTTGTTCCCTCGCACGAGGATGAGTCACTCTTTATTTTCTCAACAAATGGTGACGCCCTAGGGGCTATGTGACTCAAGAACAAGGGCTTCTTTTGCTTCATTTGACAATCAATAAGCCCTAGGGGCTATGCTCGAGAAAGATGTGTGAGACTATCCTCAAAGTCTCTCAAAAGGGATGTCAAAAATCCCTCTTGTCATGTGTGCCCGTACTCGTTCCCCCAATCAAGGATGGACCTTTCTCGCAATCAATGATGGCACTCTAGGGCCTACGGTCAAGTCTTAAAGGCTCCCTCGGCAAGAAGCAATTCACTTCAATGTCCCCAGCAACATTTGAAGCTTTATACCGAAAGGTCTCAAGGGGCTTCGCAATCTACAATATTTTGGGCTACGACATTACAGTGATACAAGCAAAGGGCAATATTCGGTCTTCGCAATTAACAAGCTTTTGGGCAGTGGTACCCGAGCAATGCAATTTGGGAGTAGTCTTATGGCTCCATGAAAGGGATCAAACTTCAATGGTCCCTCAACACTTCCAGTCAAAAGACCTCTTGGTTTTAAATGAAGGCTCTGATGATATGAATGAATTTGATGATTCTTGTTAGAACTCACAGTGAGATTCTGGAGGAAGTCTTTGAGAAAAGGAAAAAGATTCAATATGCTAGACTCACCCGGCTGAGTTATAGCGGGCAATGCCAATATGTTAACTCTATAAGCAGAGTTACGGCCAATCCCAATGTTTCTGCAATACAACACCCCCTTCTCCAAGATCAAAAGCACAGGCTGCATCCGAAGATCCGCCGTCGGTTCAACTCAAGAAGACTCTAGCAAACATACCGTTCGAGACTTTATCACGCCAAGACCTTATCATCTGCAACAACATCACCATCTCCCACAAGACGTCTCCCGAAGACCGTACTACATTTTCGACATGGACCTTCCGCCATTTGGGTATCAACCACAAAAGGGCCATCCATCTCCAAGCAAGAAAAAGAAGGAGATTGCCTTTAAGTGTCCTACCCGATGTATCATCCTCTCTTAATACAAAGCTAAGACGATTTGGGGCTTCACATCAAAAGGTCTTCACATCCCGCCATCTCGAAGCCCACATGACATTTGGGGCTTAGCAATCTCCTGAAGCTTGGTATTAATAATCTTCTCTTGGGCTTGCTCTCGTCAACATCAAAAGGCGATTTATCATAGGGCTATGCATGATTGGCATCAAGGGCATTATAGGGGATTTTCAATCAACAACCCCTTATCTCGGCATCGAAAGTCTTTTGAAGCCCCATAAACGACAAATCTCTTGGGGCTAGACATCAATTTTTGTCGGACACCGCGGCGACAACATTCAAGCGAGGCAATCCGGACTTCGATTGAACATGACTTGATCTTGGGTTAGCTTTACAAACACACAATGGTTAAAATGGTTCACCCACGAACTAAAAAAAAAAAACTTTTTCTCACGTGTGTGCATATTCTTTTCTTTCTAATTAAAAAAAAAAGATTTATTTTATTTTTTTTCTTTTCTTGCGCAAAATTATGTGTTTCTTTTTTGCTTTGCTCTAGCATTCTCCCCCAGCATTCTCCATCATCCTTGAACTACGCTGGTCTGATTCTCTTAAAGGGATACATAGGCAGCCTTTTGGCACGACCAACCCATCATCCAGAATACCGTCTCGCTAACACTCCATCAAAGGCAAGAACAATTCATCATCACCAACGTCATCATTCTCCAAAGCATGGACATCAAGGCATCCACCACCACAACACTAATCCATCCAACGGCAATGGTAAGTGAAGGTATAAATACATCCGAGGCTTTCCTCAAATCACACCGCACACAAAATCACTTTCTCCATTCTTACAAAAATTCTCTCTCATGCCTTCAAATCACATCACACCACAAGCACAATTTCTCTCATAACTGCCATTTCACATCTCATACATGTCACAAGAACATATACCTGCAAAGCACACACTTAATAGGTACCACCACAAGGTCAACAGCATCTGCAACTCAAGGCACTTCATCCCGAGTAGAAAGTGATCCGCCGTCAACTACGCCTGCATCCCACAGAGTCAAACAATTACAGTACAATGACAACAACTCGGTCCATGGTGAGCCGTAAAATCACCACCTTTCCATCAAGCAACACAACAATATCACATATAGGCAGACGGTGCCTCGGTTCCCGCCATCCGCAAACGGATCCATTATCAGCAAACGATCTCGCATCAGTAAACGGATCCCACCACAGCAAACGGATCCCGCTTCAGCAAACGGATCCCGCCACAGCAAATGGATCCCGCCATCAGCAAACGGATCCGGCTTCAGCAAACGGATCCCGCATCAGCAAACGGATCCCGCATCAGCAAACGGATCCCGCTTCAGCAAACGGATCCCGCATCAGCAAACGGATCCCGCTTCAGCAAACGGATCCCGCCATATCCTTTATATATCAATAAAGCCGCTCACACAGGGAGCGCACCCCTATCCTTCGCAAATTTCAAATTCATGTTTTATCGAGTCTTTGTTTTCCCTTGTCGATGTCCTCGGTGGTTGTCTTTCTTTCGTCGACGCGTTTTGCTTTGCAATCCACATCGCCGAGGGGCTCTGTAGACACCCCGCTTTGGACCTCTCACCCCGATTGCATACATAGTATTTTTATTTAACTTGTTTTTGTTAATTTCTGTTACTTCCGTTAAGTTCTTAACTGGTTCCGTTAGTTTTGGACTAAACTGCATAACAGAGTTAACTTTTAGAGTCATTCTGTTATTTTCACCCGCGGGCGCCTCCCGTAATGGTCATGGGGCGCGTGCGCGTTTGGTCCAATAGGCCGGACTCGCGCGCTTCCCACTTTGACTGTTACGGATTGCAGCCTTTTCCCTCCATTTTTAGAATAAAAAACATCTTTTTATCACATGTCTTAATCTAGCATTAACCCCTTTTTATTTTGTAACTCCCAATCCCATATTCTTAGCTTTTTCCCAAAAACTAAATATTTCTTTTATTTATTATTTGGTTTTCTTTTATTTATTTTATTTCTCTTTATTTTTCTATTGGTTGAAAGACCACATTTTCCTCTCTTTTCTACCTATTTAAACCCCTCATTTTTACCTTAGAAAGGGACCTTGAACTTTGAACTTTCTCCCTACACAAACTCTACACCATTCTCCCTACACGAATTTCCCCAACAAGAGTTCTAGCAACTAAACTCTTCACAAATTTCTACACAACAATTTCTCTACAACAACTCCAAGTCAAAGTTTGAAGTCCTCTTTTCTAAAGGTACACTTCTTCTTCTCCTATTTTATTTATGTCTTTTTAGATGTATGCAATCCCCACCAAATGGGACATGACCAAATGACCACTTTATTACATTAAAGTTGGTCAAGGTCATCTCCCTACATTTCAATCTCTACTTTAATTTCCTATCCATTTCTTAATGTAATTGTTTAGTATAATTGTTACATGTAATCTTTAGCATAAATTAATAAATAAAAACAATTCTCTTTTATTTCCTTTTAATTTTCCCCTTTCTTTCCATTGTAATTGTTAGCACTTCTTACATTAATAATTGAAGGACTTTTCTTTTAGTATTAGAACACCAAAAGTAGCAAGACCCGCGTAAGCGGGGCAGAGTGGGTGTTTAAGTACTTCCCACTCCGTCACCTAACCCCCGAACCCCTCATCTCAAGAATCTTTGGTTTCGTAATCAATAAAAAAAGAGGCTATTTTCTTAGGTTTTCTCGCGTTCCTCTAAAACGCGGGTGGAGACTCTTAAAATCAAGTAGACATCCTAGGTTAATTCACCGCTCTAGCCAAACCGTGGTTTCCCGGGGTATGTACACACCCCGACTTGATTCCCGAAAGGGATACGTAGGCAGCTCGAATAGGAGCTCAGTCTCCAATTTCTTCAAATCATTATGTCTTTTGTTATCCCCAGCAAAGAGAATTCAAATTCTCGATGCTCCCCCTGGCTCAGAGATATTTGATCTCAATCCCCAGCCATTCCTCTGCTCCATTGCCCCGCTAGAAAAGTTTACTTCTCAAATTTCATCCCCAGCATTAAGCCGAACTACGATTGGTCTGATTCTCAAAAGAGATACGTAGGAAACTTGGAAACCCAGGTTCGACCATACGCTTGCTTGATTATTTGCTTGAGTAGAACTACGAAGGCTTGATTCCCGCAAAGGATACGTAAGAAGCCCCACTTCGGGCTCAGCCGTTAAACCGAGACGAGATCAGTTGTCTTTTAGTGATCGTCGAATCCTCTTTACTTCAAAAGTGAATTCGACGAGGGGCTATGTAGACACCCCGATCTCGCACCCCTATTTTACCCTCATTTAATTGGTCTAAACCCGACAATCGACCTAAAACCCCAGATTTGGCTGTTTGGGACTACCGAGCGCCTTATCAGTGCATCTGATGAATAAACCGAGTCCAGATCTGTGATCAGGGCTCAAAACCGAGTAAACAGGCACATTCTCGAAAATTCGCGTGTCAGGGCCCTTCGCCGGGTCCCGCACTGCTAAAAAGGGCTTTTTACCGGACATCTGATGCATTAAAATTATAATATTCTATTCCTTACTCGTTAACTAATTACAGATACGCCAGCATGACCACAAAAACATTTTGAGCAACTTTCACGTTGGGCCCGTGGACAACCGGGACACTGAAACGCGCACAACGGAGCAGTTGCAGAGCTAAAAGACGGAGCCGGAAGAAATGTGTGCTGAGAAAGTAAAGCACCATACAACATGTGCCACGTGGCAAGCTATGAGTAGCTGGAAAAGAAAAAGAAAAAATCAATTTTTTGACTTTGGCCGGGCTGCACGGCCGCGCGCCTTATACTGCACGGCCGTGCAGGCCTGTATCAGCCTTTTTGCAGATTTTCTTCTCCATTTCAAACTTCATGATTCCTTCTTCTTATTCTTCAAGATTTTCCTCCCTCCTCCATCACCTCCATCAGACCAGATACCTCCCTCCTCTACCCCTATGGTAGGGGTAGATTTGTCCTAAAAACTACCTCCTTCCTCCCCTCCAAAATTGCCTAAGTTTGGCCACAACGCTTACCATTCACACAACCACTCTAGAAACTCCCCATTCAACAACAACTCTCCAACTCTCTTACCCTCTCAATTCTCAGCCTACACACCTCCACCACACCACCACCACTCGGCCACCACACCACCACCACTAAAACCACCCAAAATCAATACAAACCTTCACAAAAAACACACAAAACTCAAGCAATACAATCATCCAACTCAAACCAAAAGAAAAAGTCTTCCCTTGGCAAGATAAATGAAGCACAAACCCCCTTGTACTAGGTAATTTTTCTCATGTAAACTCTTAGTATGTAAAGATGTAGATAATATATTTGTTGGTGTAAAGATCTAGCCATTATTTGGCAAGATCCCTTTGTGTTTCTTGCAATCTTCTTTATATAACTCTTAATATGGCCATGCAAATAAGACTTTGAGTGTTGGAATCTGAGCTTTGGGATGTATATATGTGTTGATGATGATCCCATGTCCATCTCTTGGTTTGGTTTAGCTTATACATGTCTAAATACCCTTTTTGCTCCCAAGTGCCATGAATCTGTCCCTCCCCTTCTCTTTCTATGTATATCCATCTGTATATTTAGTTTTAATGTCAAATAGCTCCCTAATAATTATCTCAACATAATAAATGAGAAGCTCCTTAGGTTTTATGGCTTGGTTATGGTTTTTGATGGTGTTTTGAGGTCCATCTTTATGAGTATTATTATCAGTTCCTGCAGAACTATCATGACCAACGATTTTCTTATCCTAAAATCTCTGAAGAGTATGGGTATACTCGTATTTTTCCTTTGGTATCTTTGTGATTCTGATTTGTGAATACCTTAGATATAGTTGTAATTATTTATTTATTTTGTAGTTAATTAGGATTTACTTGACTAACATACTCATAGTTATCTTTAGTAAGTGTTTGTGTATTTTAGGTGTTTTATTTTTAGGTGGACTCTCAAAGGAAATATATGATTGGATCTTGAAGATCTCGTGGATGGAAAGGACTTGCCGAAAATCTTATAAAATCCAGTCGGCTTTGTCATTGTTTTTTTTACGTATTCTGAGCATTCGAAATCACAAAGAGAAAATCCTTGAGAGTCCTTGTGTCCTTAGATGTTCTTCTCAAAATAACTCTAAGTGTTTTGAGTGTTTTTGTGAGATCTAGATGTCTAGATTAGTTTGATCTTTTAATATTTTGTTTTCTTTCATTCGACTTGTATTCTGAAAGATCGCTTTTAATATATGAAAGTTTTCCCGCAAGATTTCTTGCTGAAGTGTTTTTAATTCCGTTTCTTTATTTCCGCTGCATATTTTCTGATACTTGACAAGGCAACTGTCTTGACAACTGTGCGCACAGTTGTACTCACAGTTGGTTGTTTTCTAGAACAATCCTAGCCAGCCTAATTTCTTACAATTGGTATCAGAGCTCTGGTCTCGATACACTGAGATCGATCCTAAATGGCCAACATGGAATGTCCTCATTCTCGTAAGCCGCCTACTCTAGATGGTTCAAACTATACCATTTGGAAGGCAAAGATGACTATGTACATCAAAAACATAGATCATCGTGCTTGGGTCAGCATTCTAGTGGGATATAAATCCCCTACCATGGAAGTGGTTGATCCAAAAGCTAAAGATTCTGTGTCTGACGAAGAAAAGAAAGAAAAAGTTTTTATTCCAAAACCCGATCAAGATTGGAATGCAGAGGAAATTGCCCTTGAAAATTTCAATGCAAAGGCAATGGCCGCCATTTCTGATCACGTTGATTTTAATCTGTATCGGTTGTTCTCAAACCATACAGTGGCAAAAAATGCTTGGGACATTTTGCAACTCCATTGTGAAGGGTCCAATAGTGTTAAACAAACTAAGTTAAGAAGGTTGATGACAGAGTTTGAGAATTTGAGAATGGGAGAAGATGAGACAATTCAAAATTATTCTGCAAAATTAATGGACATTTCAAATGAATCCTTCGCATTAGGGGAATCCATCTCCAATGCAAGGTTGGTCAGTAAAGTTTTAAGAACTCTCCCAGAAAAATTCAATATCAAAGTCTCTGTCATCGAAGAAACTTGTGATACTCGGACAGTGAGTCTTGAAAAGGTTCTTAGTATTCTTACTACGTTTGAATTGAGCCTTGAAGTGCATAAAACCAGCAAAGAAAATTCAATTGCTCTTGCTAGTGCTCTAACTGTGTCCAAAGATCTTGTGGAATTGTCGAAAGACATGGATGAGTCAACTTTGGAGGAAGATGAGTGTGCCTTGATAACCCAGAAATTCAAAAACGTTTTAAATAAGAAATGACAACAAAGATTTCCCAATAAAGGCTTCTCACCATCCACCAAGGCGGAACCATTCAAAAAGGAAGTGAGTGTTAGTGTGAAAAAACCATTTTCTGAAAACAAAAAAACGATTGATTCGGTTCAGTGTAGGGCGTGTCAAGGATACGGCCACTATGATAATGAGTGTGCTAACACACTCAAAAAGAGAGGGATGAGTCTATCTGCTACCTTGAGTGATTCTGATGATGACGATGAGACTGCTAATCTGTCATGTTATCGTTCATCACAATCATCCCTTTCTAATAGTGAAACTGATAGTGAGGCTGACATGTCAACTAACAACACGGCTAACTATGAACAAAGAAGGTGAACGACATGAACCGACTTGGGTAAATGGGTCCCATATGCTCTGGGCCCGTACACCTAAAAGGCATATACCGAGAAGCCATTCACCAGACGCCTAGGCTTTTGGGCCGACATCAATAAAGCCGATCAGGCAGACCTTGCCTAGAATGAGTTACTAGTAGCCCAATCCCTAACCGGCCTCAATGACGAGACGAGTTATATGACGGGCCGACATGCATCAGAAGCCTCCCATTATCATCGGGAGTCCACTTACAAGAGTCATAACACAACTCAAACGGTGAGGATCCTTATCTAAATAAAGGATATATTTTCTACAAGATAACTGGGATATCACTCATCCTTATCAGGACTCTATCTCTAAGGAATACGAGTCCCACATTAACACGGGCTCCCTGGCTTTCTTAACAAGTCAGGACTCTTACACCCATACCTATATAAACAGGTCCTCTACACGGGAAACGGGTAAGGAACTTTTAGACTCTCTAATAGTCAATTGATTCTACACTCATCTTCACTACCCAAATACTTATTCTCACGCCGGAGGGCCTTCGCCGGTGGAGCCCCGGCGTAGTTTACGTTTGTTCTTTGTGCGCAGATCTGACAGGAGGGTTCTCATTGCTGGATTTATCCGAACCACTAGACGAAGGGCTGATCCGACACATTTTTGGCAGCATCAGTTTGGTTCCATTGCCGGGAAACGTTCGTTTGGAGAACCTCTTTGTTCGGAAAAACCACAAATTTCCTCATGTCTGATGTTCGCGCCGACGGTCGAGAAACTAGCGTTACCCCGGACGCTACTCTCAATCCGCCTCCGCCTCTTAACGGGGCGAATAACAATGTCTAGAATCAAGGTCTCCCCCCTCAGCCTCAGGGTGGCGGAATGCATACCCGATCACGAGGGCCACCACCTGAGGTGGTTAATCAATATGGGCGACGGAGACGGATGCTTTCTCGCCCTCAACCTTCCGAAGCTGGTCCTTCCTGTCGCGACCCCGGACCCCGCGGGCCCCGGGACCGCGATCTGGACGTCGACTCTAACAATTAAACTCCAAAATACCGAAGTTAAAAATTCCATTTAGTACCAAAAGGTAGTGATCCAAATTTTACAAAACCGAGTTTGATAAAAACCAAATACAACTTATCATAAACTTCCACAAGTTTATGCTAACAAGAATACAAATATACAAAATCCTAATGACGTCAATGTTTGGTACAAATATCCCCAAAATGTTACACATTGATATAATGTAAACCAACCTATACAACTTTCCCCAAAAGAACGGATCCACCCTCGACGTCCTCTTTCTCGTGATCAGCGAGACTATTCCTTAGCACCTGGGGGGGGGTTAAGGAAAAACAAAGATGAAAGGAAACGGGGTGAGATAAATCTCAATAAGTTACTAATGCAACTACATGACATGCTATGATGCAATAAGCAATAAGCAATGATAAATATCACATAGCACATAGCAATTATCATATAACAGATAGCAGCGGAAATAAACGCATAACAAAGGATATAGCCAAGGTTTTCCAAACCGGAACATCCAAATAAAGGATCGCTGCGCAGCTTCAATTATCAACCAATCAACATCTTCATAATGGCATGAAAGCCGAAGAGAAAACCCCGGTACCGGAACCAATAACCAAAGAAGTGTCACAAGGGACGGGAGACATGCCACAAAGTCATGCTCCAAGAAATAGCTAAAATGCACACAAAGGAGCTAGCTCTTCTCACATCCAAGGCCAATCTGGAGGAGGGTAATAATTGGGCAAAACAATGGTCAACATCATAATGGACTTGGCTTGTGCCATCATAATATTTCGCATCGCCCGAAACACACACAAAATACCAGCTGGACTTTCACGTAAAGGCTAAGTAATAAAATACTAGCACGATAAACAACAAAGGATTCCAAAGTAGGGAATCAAGCCAAATAATCACCAAGAAGATGACATGAACCAACAATACACAATAAAGGTGCTTCGAAGTCCAAAATAACATTCAATGAATTTCAAGCACAAACTTGATCACAAAGGACCCAATTCTATCACTAAAGTGTACTACAATGTCCACTAAGGTCAACTAGGAGGACACCCAAGAATTGGAGCACAACGCATTCTTTAGTCACACAATTTAACAAAATGTACATTTTTCAGAGATGTGTGCGGCCGCCCACGATGGGTTGTGCGGTCGCCCAAAGTGCCTCAAAACAAGAACAAAAACTCTCAGAAAGATGCGCGGCCGCCCAGTAAATTTTGTGCGGTCGCACAACATGCCGGAATCGCCAGAAATCGGGAAGAACAACATGGGTTCTTCCATTTTCAACCCAAAACACAAAACACCCAAAATCTCAACTCCCAACTCATATACTAAAGTGCCAAAACAACTTATGAGTCTAAAAGGACTCCTAAAACAACATTTAACAACTAAAATCAAGAATCAAACCAACATTCAAGATTTCACCATTTTTGATCAAAAACCCAAATAAATTCCAAATAAATTGAAAACTCATCCAAACTTCAAATATAACACATAAATCATCATATAAGCATAATATGAACATTTTAGCATTTAAATGGGGGAAAAGTAACTTACTTGAATTTTCTCAAAGTTGACGGATTTCAAATCTTTTTGACTCTACACGATCCTAGCGACGATCTAAACAACGTTTACGTTTTAAGAAATGAGAAAAGATGAGAGGAAGAAGGAGAAAATGAAGAGAGAAGAAGAAGAAGAAAACTTACCCAAACTTGGAGAGAGAGAGAGACTTGTCTGGGAAAATAAATGGGGTGGAGTATGGTGAGGGAGAAGGAGGTGTAGGGAGGAGAGGGAGTAGGGGAAATTATTTTTGAAATGTTACAACTAGACCCCCTCCCCAAACTAACACAGTTTCTTACACTCCCGACTAACAATTAAGACTCAACACTTCCACACTAGCCCAAATAACTCGAATAAACTGCTAGGCACAAATATTATAACACATAAAATGCACACATAATTATTAAATAAATAATAATTTAAATAAATAATTAAGCAAATAATTAAATAAAAATCATTTAATTACTAATAAAATAGAGCCTACATTTTGGGTCGTGACACTTCCAGGCCTCCACCTATTGATAGAAGGACGCTATTACATCAAAATGTTTCAACCCTTCAGCAACTGGCCGATGCTCAAAGGGTTCTCCTGGAATGCGATCCCGATCATTCTTTAGCACCCTTCGCCCAGCCCTCTGATACAAGGGAGCTTTCAGAGGCGGAGAAAGAAGTGAACGTAGGGGAAACCCGCGCACTGATGACAGACGTCATCAAGGACCGCGCAATGCACCCCCATGAAACCAAGCAGCGCCACCAAGCCGACTGAAAGGCCGACTCGGCCCAGTCAATCCCGATGTCGGTGATCTGAGAGATCAGATTAACCGCAGGAGAGAAGAGGAGGCTGAATCTCCAGATGTGAGATATCTAGGAGAGAGGCGCCGATGGCAAAACCAAGAACAGATCCCACCAAGACAAGACCCACCCCGTCACACTCCTCCGAGACGACACCGTGATGATCCAGACATAAACCGAGTTGATGGTAGAGGCCGAGACAAAGAAAGGGATAGGCCAAAAAGTTCCCATCGTAGCTCGGGATTCAGTGAACAGGTCATTTTAGATCTGCAGGAGAGAATGGAAAACATTGAGATGAACCAGGGACAGAGGAAGGTCAAGATCGACTATGATGCGATGCGTCCTTTCGCTCAGTGGATTAAAGATTCTCCACCTAACCCCGGTTAAAACTTCCTCATCTCGACAAATACTCAGGCAATTCTGATGCCATGGATCACCTCCAATCTTTCGAAGGCATGATGGCCTTGGTTTCCAACAAAGACGACGTACTTTACAAAGCCTTTGCTAGTACGTTAGTTGGGGCAGCCCGATCCTGGTTCATGGATCTAGAAAATAAGAGCATCAATTCCTTTTCTAAATTGAAGACGCGTTTTCTTGAGTATTTTGCCACTGCGGGAGCCAGGAAGAAGAGGCTATCTGACCTAGGAAACATAGTCCAAGGGAAAAATGAGTCAACCATGAGCTTTTACAACAGGTTTAGGGACTTGGCCGACTCAATAGAAGAAAGACTCACAGACAGGGAGATCATCATGTGTTTCTATAATGGACAAAGGTCAGAAGAGCTCACCTATGAATTGTCAGTAAGAGAACCTCTTACGAAGGCGGAGCTATACCAGATGGCCTACGCAACAGCAACCGCTGAAGAAAAAAAGAAATGGTTGTCAGGGTACAGAGACCGAGATCGGGGAAGAGAAAGCAGACCGCCCTCCACCGACTTGCCACAAAGTAATAATGGTGGGGAAATAGAGGAAAGAACAGAACGAGGGGAACCGAGGTCTACACCCCCTCACAAAGCCGATTTCTGAGATTATGAGTTTGGTAAATCTCCCCAATCCAAAACCCCTCAAGGAAAATCCAAAGTTTCCCCGGGATATGAATAAGTACTGTGCATACCACCGAGATAACGGCCACGAGACCGACAACTGTTTCGCCTTGAAGAAAATACTACAAAAAATGGCCGACCAAGGAAAATTGGACGAGTTCATAGCAAAGAAGGATAACAAACGTCCAAGAGAAGACGAGAGAAGAGATGACCGAGAGGATAGACCACCTCGGGCCAAATTGATCAGTGTTATCAGGGAAGAAATTCCTTCAAATACACGACTGAAGGAGCAGATCTTCGAGCTCAGTAAGGTCTACCACATCCCTCCCTGGATCCACAAAGGAGAGGAGGTAATCACCTTTTCCCCCAATGAGCTGGCCGGAAACAGGGCCATGAGAGAACAACCTTGGTTATCACGGGCCGAATTGATAAATGTGAGTCGGAAAGGCTCTTGATAGATTCTGGTGCAGCTAAGGACGTGCTCTATTATAAAACCTTCAAGGAGATGGAATTGCCAGAAACTATGTTGAGCCCATACAACGGGAGATTGGAAGGTTTTACAAACCACAAGGCCGAGGCTAAGGGAACCGTGGACTTGCTACTAGAAATCGGGGAATATCCTTATAAGACATCGGCAATAATCACTTTCATCGTTATGGATCTGGCTAGTGACTACCACGCTATCCTCGGCTCTCCCAGTCAAGGAAAATTAGGGATGGTTGCTTCCCTACCTCACCAACGGCTAAAGTTTCCCACCCCAGAAGGTATAGGTTGCGTCCCCGGTAACCCCAAGCATTTTTTGGAGCACGTGATGAGATCCAGAAAGGCAAGAACAAAGATGGAGATTGATACCCCCAACAGAAGCATAACCATATCCAAGTCAACCACGGTCACATCTACAACCCCAACATCGGCGTAATAACAGTGGACATGCCTGAAGAATGGGTGGTACTTGACGATGACAAGGCCATAACAGAAGAAAAGGTCACCTACGGGATAGACGGTTTTGGCTGTATTTCCATGAACATAGCTTCAGACGAGCCGAGTTCTTCCAACCTCGCCCTCGTCCCAAGCTCGGGGGCCACAGTACTCACTAACGAGGATGCCGAGATAGGTCGACTCCTTGATCTGGAAAACTTGACCCTAGACGGCAAGGACAAAGAGAGGGTAAAGCAGATCATCGTGGAAACCCTAGAGTTCAGAGAAGGACCCGAGCTGAGACCGGTTGATCAGTTAGAAGAGATCATCATCAACCCAAACTACCCGGAGCAAAAAATAAAGATTGGGAGACAACTCCTTCAAGAAGAGAGAGAAGAGCTCATCAACCTACTCAAAAACAACTTGGACGTATTTGCATGGAAAGTAGAAGATATGGTTGGAGTAAAAGAAGCTATAGCTCTCCACAAGTTAGAAGTTGACAAGTTCTTCAAGCCCGTCAAGCAAGGGAGAAGAACCTTCTCTACAGAAAAAGAAAAAGCAATTGAGGTCGAGGTGGAAAAGCTGCTGAAAGCCGGCATCATCCGAGAGGCGACATACCCAGAATGGCTAGCTAATGTCGTCATGGTAAAGAAACAGAACGGCAAGTGGCGAATGTGTGTGGACTTCACGGATCTCAACAAGGCCTGCCCGAAGGATAGCTATCCATTGCCCTGGATCGACAAGTTGGTGGACTCCATTGCAGGACATCAAACTTTGAGTTTCTTGGATGCTTATTCTGGATATCACCAAGTAAAGATGACCGAGGACGACATTGAGAAAACCGCCTTCCAAGCAGCTGGAGGGATCTGCTATGTGATGATGCCTTTCGGCCTCAAGAATGCAGGAGCCACTTATCAAAGGATGGTAAACAAAGTGTTTAAGTCTCAGATCGGCAGGAACATGGAGGCCTATATAGACGACATGGTAATAAAGACCAGGTCTGGGAGTCACGTTCCCGATTTAACCGAGACCATAAGGAACCTGAAGGAGAACGACATGAAGCTCAACCCTAGCAAATGCGTTTTCGGGGTGACAGCAGGCAAGTTCCTCGGTTTCATGGTGTCACAGCGCGGCATCGAAGCAAACCCAGAAAGATCCAGGCCCTAGTCGATATGAAGGAACCGACATGCGTAAAAGAAGTTCAGAGGTTAAATGGAAGGGTAGCTGCCCTAGGCAGATTCATCGCCAAATCGGCAGAAAGGTCGTTACCATTCTTCAAGGCTTTGAAAGGGTCAAAAGATTTCGACTGGACCCCAGAGTGTTCGGCGTCCTTCCATCAATTAAAGGAGTACTTAGGCTCACCACCATTGCTCAGCAGCCCAATTATAAGGGAAATACTCTCGGTGTTCCTTGCGGCTTCAGATAGAGCCGTGGCGGCCGTGCTGGTACGAGAAGACAACGGAGTTCAGAGGCCAGTTTACTATGTGAGCAAAGCCTTATCGGATACCGAGAGCAGATACTTCAACGCCGAAAATATAGCCTATGCCTTGGTAATTACCACCAGAAAGCTACGCGCTTATTTCTCTGCCCATCCCATCACGGTGTACACCGACGCACCGCTCCGGAAGATTTTGCACAAGATCGACAGCTCGGGAAGATTATTGAACTGGTCCATTGAATTGACCGAGTTCGATATAACCTACAAACCGAGGAAGACCTTGATGGCTCAACCTTTTGTTGACTTTCTAGTTGAGACTTCGTTCTCGAGCGAGTATACGCCAATTAACAGGAAGAGGAAGTTTCCCATGGATAGGGGACCGCTTGAAGAACTACCAAATGATTGTTGGATCTTATTCACTGACGGATCATTAACTAAGGATAGAAGTGGAGCCGGAGTGTACTTAACTAGTCCAGGCGGCGAGCACGTAGCCCCTGACTTCATCAGATTCAAATTCCCCGCTTCAAACAACCAGGCAGAGTATGAGGCCTTGATCCTGGGAATAGAAAGGGCAAAATTCTTTGGGGCAAGAAACTTGGTGGCCTACAGTGATTCCCAACTGGTGGTGAACCACGTGAAGGGAGAATACAACACCGAGAACCACATGCTGACCAAATACAGGACCTCGTTTTGAATCTGACTAAGAATTTTGAGTTCTGGGAAATACGGCAGGTAGGACGAGAACACAACCAAGAGGCCGACTTGTTGTCCAAGATGGCCACGTCGGAAGAAACCAACCCATTAATCATCTATGCCGACGAGCCTGCTTATGAAAGATTAGAAATCTTGATTCTTGATGATGAAGAAAGGACCTGGATTGAGGACTACAAGGATTACATCGAAAAAGGCAAGTTGCCAGAAGACGAGTTGTCAGCAAAAACGACAAAGAAAAAGACAGCCATGTACATTGTCTGGAACGACATCCTGTATCGAAGGTCGATCTCAAAGCCCCTCCTTAGATGTGTCTCTCCCAAAGACACCACAAAGCTCTTAGCCGAGGTACATGAAGGAATATGTGGAGGACACCCAGGGGCCAGGACCCTTGCCGACAAAATAATCACTCTCGGCTATTACTGGCCAAACTTGAGAGAAGAAGCACAAGTCTATGTGAAGAAGTGTGACAAGTGCCAACGTTTCTCGGACTTACCCAAGGTACCACCGGTTGAGCAGAGCCTCGTCATACCGACCTGGCCTTTCGACATGTGGGGGGTCGACATCATTGGGCCCTTTCCTCTGGCCAAGGGGAGCAACAAGTTCGTTATAGTAGCAGTCGACTACTTTACCAAGTGGGTGGAGGCTAAGCCTTTGGCTAAGATTACAGAAGAAAACGCTATCAATTTCATCCATGATTATATCTGGTGTCGATTTGGCGTTCCACACTCTATTGTGACCGACAACACGCTCCAATTCTCTGAGGCCTTCACGAAGAGCTGACTAGATTGGGAGTCAGGCATAAGAAGTCATCGGTCAGTCATCCTCAAGGTAATGGGCAGCCGAGGCAGCAAACAAATTGATACTGAGGGCCCTTACCAAAAGCCTGGAAGGAAGCCAAGGAAAGTGGCTGGACGACCTCCCCCTGGCTCTATGGGCAGTTCGTACAACCACTCGGGGGCCGACTGGGGAGACTCCCTTTGCACTAACCTATGGATCTGAAGCTATGGCTCCAGCCGAGATGGCCTACCAACTTTCAGGGTCACCAATTATGACGAGGCAGTCAATGAATGTAACAGACTCCTGGACCTAGACCTGGTTGAAGAAAAAAGGTTAACGGCTCAGCTAAGAATGATCAATTATAAGCAAAGGACCAAAGCCTACCATGACAACAAAGTAAAGAAGAGAGTTTTTGAAGTTGGTGACTGGGTACTCAGAAAAATCGAGTCGACACACCTGAAGCATCAACAGAATAAGCTCTCTCCGAATTGGGAAGGTCCATACATCGTCACTCACGTTATCAGAAAAGGGACATACATGCTCAAAACTCCGGAAGGAAAAGAGCTTAAACACCCATGGCATTCAGAACACTTGAGGAGATACTATCAGTAATACCTCGGCACCCTATATTTTATTGTTTTCTAGAATATATATTTCTTTCCTCTCTTAGATTTTAATATCTAGCTTATAGCATTAGTTAGTTTGGATATTTCTAGCTTGATTTTATCAATAAAGTTTCTTTCTACAATCTTTGACCTTGTAATCACGGTACACCTGTTATTCAACAAAGCTGAGGTCCCCCGTAGATAAGAATAAACGTCTTTACTTCCAACGACTTGAACTGATCCTGAACTAGTTCTCTCAAATCTTGGCAAGACTGACGTCTAAATCCCCTGACGATTTGAGACTAGTCAAGTTAAAACCAAGCTCCTAAACGCTCGTCACGGCCATTACGGTGAACGACCACGGCCTACAAACATAGCCTAACACGGCTACTATCAAAACCTAATTCTATCGGTTAGTGCTCTCAAATTTGGGCTAAGATTGATACATCTAGTACCCACGACAATTTGAGACTAGCCATGAGTTAGTTCAAGCCGAGCTCCTAAACGCTCATCACGGCCATTACGGTGAACGACCACGGCTATAAACATAGCCTAACACGGCTACTATCAAAACCTAATTCTATCGGTTAGTGCTCTCAAATTTGGGCTAAGATTGATACATCTAGTACCCACGACAATTTGAGAGCACTAACCGATAGAATTAGGTTTTGATAGTAGCCGTGTTAGGCTATGTTTATAGGCCGTGGTCGTTCACCGTAATGGCCGTGACGAGCGTTTAGGAGCTCGGCTTGAACTAACTCATGGCTAGTCTCAAATTGTCGTGATTACAAGGTCAAAGATTGTAGAAAGAAACTTTATTGATAAAATAAAGCTAGAAATATCCAAACTAACTAATGCTATAAGCTAGATATTAAAATCTAAGAGAGGAAAGAAATATCTATTCTAGAAAACAATAAAAGATAGGGTGCCGAGGTATTACTGATAGTATCTCCTCAAGTGTTCCGAATGACATGGGTGTTTAAGCTCTTTTCCTTCCGGAGTTTTGAGCATGTATGTCCCTTCTCTGATAACGTGAGTGACGATGTATGGACCTTCCCAATTCGGAGAGAGCTTATTCTGTTGATGCTTCAGGTGTGTCGACTCGATTTTTCTGAGTACCCAGTCACCAACTTCAAAAACTCTCTTCTTTACTTTGTTGTCATGGTAGGCTTTGGTCCTTTGCTTATAATTGATCATTCTTAGCTGAGCCGTTAAGCTTTTTTCTTCAACCAGGTCTAGGTCCAGGAGTCTGTTACATTCATTGACTGCCTCGTCATGAGACTAGCCATGAGTTAGTTCAAACCGAGCTCCCAAACGCTCGTCACGGCCATTACGGTGAACGACCACGGCCTATAAACATAGCCTAACACGGCTACTATCAAACCTAATTCTATCGGTTAGTGCTCTCAAATTTGGGCTAAGATTGATACATCTAGTACCCACGACAATTTGTGACTAGCCATGAGTTAGTTCAAGCCGAGCTCCTAAACGCTCGTCACGGCCGTTACGGCGAACGACCACGGCCTATAAACATAGCCTAACACGGCTACTATCAAAACATAATTCTATCGGTTAGTGCTCTCAAATTTGGGCTAAGATTGATACATCTAGTACCCACGACAATTTGTGACTAGCCATGAGTTAGTTCAAACCGAGCTCCCAAACGCTCGTCACGGCCATTACGGTGAACGACCACGGCCTACAAGCATAGCCTAACATGGCTACTATCAAAACCTAATTCTATTGGCTAGTACTCTCAAATTCGGGTTAAAGATTATTACATCCAGGCCCCACAACAATTTGAGACTAGTCATGAGTTAGTCCTTACAAACACCGATTTAATCGAATATGAAAAGCGTCATGTCGTCATTTTAGACAGTATTAAGACATCTTAAACCGAGATAAAGTAACACGAACAAATGACGAGGTGACGCTTAACTAAGTTAAGGAAGCAGGTTAGCTTACACCTCAAACCGAGGTAAACAAATTCCTGCTTAAACAAGTATTTGCGCCTCCAGTTAGACACTGGACTGAGGCATACGAATGTTAAAAGTTCAAGTGTTTCGACTTCCCCAAGAACTGGGCTAAGTCACATAAATACTTAGAAGTAGCAACAGAAAATAAATTGTTTTGGCCGGCCAGGCATACAAAATATTAAGAATTGTTCCAAACCCACAAAGCTGCCTAATCCATACCGGCTTTGGCATCAGCAACGGCTCTTTCCAAAAGTTTCTCAAAGTTATCAGGATCAAGTGCAGGCGGGTCCCAAACAAGCCTGTTAGCTTTACGGTCTCGGGCCTTAATGATCCTAAGAGCACCTTCAGAAAACGGAACCAAGGAATGAGCCGCCCTTGCCTCAACGCTATAGGAATCCTGCTGAAAAAGACGAGCACACTTCTCCAAAGGCACGTTGACTTCGGGGTCGATGTACAGAAGACGAGTCAAGTTAGACCAAGCATCATTGTAAACTGTACCGACACGGTCGCTCAAATCGTCCCTAAATTGAGGCCCTTTCTTGTAGGCTTCCACGGCGGCTCTCTCTCTCTCTCCACCACACTTTCCTCTAAACGAGCATACTGGTCTTCTAGCAAAGCAATCTTCTCTTCTGTTGTGACCTTCTCACCGGCAAGAATCTCAGCACGCTTCCTCTCCTCCTCAACATCCGTCCTCGAAATCAACAAGGTTTCTTTTAAAGTGGCTACCTCGGCCTGAGACTGGCGATGGAAGGCATCAAGAGAGGCATTCTCCTGCTCCAAAGAAATCACCCTACCGTTCAATTCACCATTGAAATCTTTCAGCTTCACCACCTCGGCCTCCTTCTCCTTCAAGGTTTCATAGGCTTGACGATACATGGTGTAGTCGACCTGAGCAAGGGAGGCAAGCTGCAAAATAGGGAGAAATGAGCAGATACAAGAGGAACATATATAGACCGGGATAGACAGAAGCAATACCTCACTAAGAATAAGGCCCTTGCGGTTCAGCATTTGCTGAGATGTGAGCCTCTCGGCCGCCAGCTGGTCTATAGTATCGGCATTCATGGCTATTTTTATCACTGGGCCCCCTTTTTTAAAGAAAGACCGGAGCGGGCAGCCACATCAATGCCTGACAGAATGGGAACTCCGCCGAACTTATCAACCCAACGCTTCACCTCGTCTTCATGAGTAACCATGGTGGATGTAAAGTCATGAGTGGATGGAGCCACCCTTTTGGCAGATTGAGCCCGGGTTTCCCTGACATCTTCCCTCGGCCTCTTTCGTTGAATAAGGGAATCTCCCTGGTCCACCTCAGTTGCAGCTTGGAGGCCTTGACTATGGCTCTGACCAATGGACTGGCTGGCAGTAGGGCTTTTCTCGGTCTCGGGGGCCACATCCTCGGCATCTTTACCGGTCTCAACTAGGTCTGTCTGAGGCACCGCAGAGCCATCCTTATTCTGAAGCGAGATTTGTCTAGTCTCCATGTCGGCGTGACGCTTCTCCAGGGCCGCCGTCCTAGACCTCTTTTTTTTTTAACCTAGCCGCCTCAACGGGATCAACCTCCTCAATCTCAATTTACTCAATTTGCTCCATGGTCAAAACTGCATAAAAAGATAAGTATCAGACCGAGACGAGATAAAAATCAAGGAAAAAAGAGCAAGGATTAAACGATTACAGCCTATCGTATCTTCAACTCGGAGGCAAATATTGTTCTTCTCCTTGCAACGTCCACATTCATGAAGAAAACAAAATTCAGGTGGATTATCCAATCCGGAAACCTATTCCCTCGCAGAACGTTGACCTTGGGAACGATGCCATCTATAGGACCCTTCATCAACCCAGCCTGAACATAATACCGAGGGTCCCTCTCCAACTCGCTCCAATCAAGCGTACCAAGAGCAGAAAATTCTTCAAGTTTTGCAATCAAATCATCACTCCAGGAAGGTTTGTGGACCTCGACAGGACGACACGGCGAGTAGGACGGGACCGCAAACTCCCAACCAAAGCGGGACTCGACCCTAATCACGTGAGAATTCCACCCCGACACCTTACTTACGGTGCCGGAAATAGGGGAGATGATCTTGGGTTTGGACAGATCAGATTTGATGGTCAAAGTCCTTGTGGTCTTGTTGTAGCTCACATTGAAAAAATGGTCAAAGGCAGACATACATGGCTCAAAGCTGAGGCTGCGACACAGTACAATGAAACTAACCAGATATCTGACGGCATTCGCTCCGATATGAGCAGGCATTAGTTCCCAGGATTCCAGAAATTCATTGATAAAAGGGTCCAGAGGAAGCCTCAATCCTAATTCAAACTGCTTAAAGAAAACGAGACCACGGCCTGATCATAGTAAAAGCTATGGATCTTCTCATCTGAATCTAAAGGAACAGCCTTGCTATAATACAGACGATATTCCTCATGGTCAAATCCATACCGAGAATAGAGAGCCTCAATCCTCTCAGCTCCCGACTTAGGATGTTTGACTGAACCAGGATTACTCTTACTCTTGCCTTTCCTTGCATCAGCACCATGTCTCGAAGCGGCAGCGTTGGGCTCAAACCTATCTACTCCTCCCTGAGGTACTCTCCCCGGCCATACCTGTAGAAGAGATAGAGGGGTTAGACTCATCAGGCGGCCTAGATAAAGCCATGTCTCCCCCCCCCGAATCGACTACTGGGGCCGAGGAAGGGGCATTCTCAAATAGAGACGGAAAAGCCGACTTATCCTTAACGTAATGAAGAAAATGTGTTGAATAACAGTGTCAAAAGTATTAAGAAGTATGATGCCATCGCACTACCACTAAGGGCTCTCGGAGAAAACAGGCCAGAAGGATATTTCACGTCATCTCGAGGGGTTCTATTCAGAAACAATAGGTCGCCTATCGCCATCAAAGACAACATTTTCCATACCCCTTCTGACAACCTGTATATCCTATTATTGCGCTCATAAAAGCCATACATGGCATCGGGGTCGAAATTATGAATACCAGACATGACAGAAAAGAGGCTATCCTAGGGCTACACGGCTCACTCCAAAGACGAGATTCAAAGGGAAGAATTGTAAAAGCCCTTAAACCCTAACAATGGCATAAATAGCAGAAAGGACAGAAAGAGATCAGAACAGTACCTTAGGCGAAAATGCAATCGGAAGAAAGAGGTCGACTGAGAAATTTAACGGGGGAGATCGGAACAGAATCGGAAGATCTGCAGCAGAAACCGACTCTCTCAAAGGACTCGCCGGCGGGATATACGCAGTTTCCTTGGATAAATGTTCGAAAGTGGGAAATGAGAAGAGAAATTTGAATTTATATCCCGGGTCAGATGGGTTATACCCGAAATCCGAACCGACCATACCCAGAGGCCCGTGGGTTGGCACGCTCCCCACAAGTCCCATCATTACCCCTCATTATAGGGGATGTCTTTTCACTCAATCGCTTTCGCCGCCTGACACTGAACAGTTGAATGGGGAACGTCTGATGCAACTCAACCGTCAAAACCGGATACAAGTCAGCTAACATGAAAGCACCGACTTGGAACCGTCAACGTGACAAACAGGTGAATCAAGAAAGAAATAAATGACGACACGTTAGAATGAGAAGATTGCGCATAGCCGAAACCAACCAATTCTCGATCTCTACCTCGTACAATCACTCCGATCAAATGATGCGATATACCTAGAGTGGCCAAGTATAGACCTACTTGGAAATAACGATGCATAACCTCTAACCAAGCTTGATAGTTATGGGAATATTGGAACAAGTGCCACCCATGCCGATATATCGACAAAGATCGGACTGACCGCAATATGACTAAATCGGCATCATAAGACAGAATGCCGAGCAAATAGGTCGATTAAAGAATTGAAAACTCATGCCGAGGTCATTCAAAAGACCGATCATGGGTATACAAGATAAATATGCAAGGTTCAAGAATAACGGAAAGCAGGAAAGATAAGGTACTATTATATATTTACGCAAAAGACCCCCACAACAGGTCGGGGGCTTGACCTGTACAAAATCAAAAAGGAAAAACTACTAGATCAAGCAAGCTAAAGGTTCAAGAAAGACTACAATATTGATCTTGATCTTCATCATCCTCCTCCCACTCGACATCTCCGTCATACCCATATTCGTCAATAATGATGGGTTCTGGATCATCATCTTCTTCATCATCACCCTCGTCCTCAGTCTCTGATTCTTCCGCACCGCCATCATCGTCGGAGAATTCATCGACAGGGTCTGGTTCCGAAAATTCTCCATTACTATCGGACAGTGACTCTTCCGCCGGAAAAACGAACAATAATTGGCTGGAAACATGGAATCACTGCTGCTATCGGGATCGGAGCTTGGAAAATGGTTCTTTGAATCAGAGCTTACTTCTTCGGGAAAAGCATCATCATACATTCTCTTTGAAACCATTCTGGGTATTTCCTGGAAAATTTTGAGAGTAAAAGCAAGAGATACAAGGGGGTGTTTTGTTCTTATGTACCCCCAGACTACAAAGGGGCGGAGTATTTATATTTGCCATGATCAGACCCAGTTAATGAGGCCTTTGTTTTCCAAGAAGGGTAATGATTCCGCCTGAAGCAAATCAAGATGACTTCAGCAAATCTAATCATAGAAGGATTTGGCGGCTGACTGTCAAATCAGCAATAAATGAAGCTGCAATTAATGAACTGTCTGAGTTCCTACTCGGTATGCCGAGATAGAAACTCGGGGGCCACTGAACGACATGAACCGAACTTGGGTAAATGGGTCCCATATGCTCTGGGCCCGTACACCTAAAAGGCATATACCGAGAAGCCATTCACCAGACGCCTAGTTTTGGGCCGACATCAATAAAGCCGATCAGGCAGACCTTGCCTAGAATGAGTTACTAGTAGCCCAATCCCTAACCGGCCTCAATGACGAGACGAGTTATATGACGGGCCGACATGCATCAGAAGCCTCCCATTATCATCGGAGTCCACTTACAAGAGTCATAACACAACTCAAACGGTGAGGATCCTTATCTAAATAAAGGATATATTTTCTACAAGATAACTGGGATATCACTCATCCTTATCAGGAGTCTATCTCTAAGGAATACGAGTCCCACATTAACACAGGCTCCCTGGCTTTCTTAACAAGTCAGGACTCTTACACCTATACCTATATAAATAGGTCCTCTACACGGGAAACGGGTAAGGAACTTTAGACTCTCTAATAGTCAATTGATTCTACACTCATCTTCACTACCCAAATACTTATTCTCACGCCGGAGGGCCTTCGCCGGTGGAGCCCCGCGTAGTTTACGTTTGTTCTTTGTGCGCAGATCTGACAGGAGGGTTCTCATTCCTGGATTTATCCGAACCACTAGACGAAGGGCTGATCCGACACGTTTTTGGCAGCATTATAGGCCGTGGTCGTTCACCGTAATGGCCGTGACGAGCGTTTAGGAGCTCGGCTTGAACTAACTCATGGCTACTATCAAAACCTAATTCTATCAGTTAGTGCTCTCAAATTTGGGCTAAGATTGATACATCTAGTACCCACGACAATTTGAGACTAGCCATGAGTTAGTTCAAGCCGAGCTCCTAAACGCTCGTCACGGCCATTACGGTGACGACCACGGCCTATAAACATAGCCTAACACGGCTACTATCAAAACCTAATTCTATCGGTTAGTGCTCTCAAATTTGGCTAAGATTGATACATCTAGTACCCACGAAAATTTGAGACTAGCCATGAGTTAGTTCAAACCGAGCTCCCAAACGCTCGTCACGGCCATTACGGTGAACGACCACGGCCTATAACATAGCCTAACATGGCTACTATCAAACCTAATTTCTTTTTAGTGCTCTCAAATTTGGGCTAAGATTGATACATCTAGTACCCACGACAATTTGTGACTAGCCATGAGTTAGTTCAAGCCGAGCTCCCAAACGCTCGTCACGGGCCATTACGGTGAACGACCACGGCCTACAAGCGTAGCCTAACATGGCTACTATCAAAACCTAATTCAATCGGTTAGTACTCTCAAATTTGGGCTAAGATTGATACATCTAGTACCCACGACAATTTGTGACTAGCCATGAGTTAGTTCAAACCGAGCTCCCAAACGCTCGTCACGGCCATTACGGTGAACGACCACGGCCTACAAGCGTAGCCTAACATGGCTACTATCAAAACCTAATTCTATCGGCTAGTACTCTCAAATTTGGGTTAAAGATTATTACATCCAGGCCCCACAACAATTTGAGACTAGTCATGAGTTAGTCCTTACAAACACGGACTTAATAGAATACGAAAAGCGTCATGTCGTCATTTTAGACAGTATTAAGACATCTTAAACCGAGATAAAGTAACACGAACAAATGACGAGGTGACGCTTAACTACACAGTTAAGGAAGCAGGTTAACTTACACCTCAAACCGAGGTAAACAAATTCCTGCTTAAACAAGTATTTGCGCCCTCCAGTTAGACAATGGACTGAGGCATACGAATGTTAAAAGTTCAAGCGTTTCGACTTCCCCAAGAACTGGGATAAGTCACATAAATACTTAGAAGTAGCAACAGAAAATAAATTGTTTGGCCGGCCAGGCATACAAAATATTAAGAATTGTTCCAAACCCACAAAGCTGCCTAATCCATACCGGCTTTGGCATCAGCAGCGGCTCTTTCCAAAAGTTTCTCAAAGTTATCAAGATCAAGTGCAGGCGGGTCCCAAACAGGCCTGTTAGCTTTACGGTCTCGGGCCTTAATGATCCTAAGAGCACCTTCAGAAAACGGAACCAAGGAATGAGCCGCCCTTGCCTCAACGCTATAGGAATCCTGCTGAAAAGACGAGCACACTTCTCCAAAGGCACGTTGACTTCGGGGTCGATGTACAGAAGACGAGTCAAGTTAGACCAAGCATCATTGTAAACTGTACCGACACGGTCGCTCAAATCGTCCCTAAATTGAGGCCCTTTCTTGTAGGCTTCCACGGCGGCTCTCTCTCTCTCTCCACCACACTTTCCTCTAAACGAGCATACTGGTCTTCTAGCAAAGCAATCTTCTCTTCTGCTGTGACCTTCTCACCGGCAAGATCTCAGCACGCTTCCTCTCCTCCTCAACATCCGTCCTCGAAATCAACAAGGTTTCTTTTAAAGTGGCTACCTCGGCCTGAGACTGGCGATGGAAGGCATCAAGAGAGGCATTCTCCTGCTCCAAAGAAATCACCCTACCGTTCAATTCACCATTGAAATCTTTCAGCTTCACCACCTCGGCCTCCTTCTCCTTAAAGGTTTCATAGGCTTGACGATACATGGTGTAGTCGACCTGAGCAAGGAGGCAAGCTGCAAAATAGGGAGAAATGAGCAGATACAAGAGGAACATATATAGACCGGGATAGACAGAAGCAATACCTCACTAAGAATAAGGCCCTTGCGGTTCAGCATTTGCTGAGATGTGAGCCTCTCGGCCGCCAGCTGGTCTATAGTGTCGGCATTCATGGCTCTTTTATCACTGGGCCCCCCTTTTTTAAAGAAAGACCGGAGCGGGCCGCCACATCAATGCCTGACAGAATGGGAACTCCGCCGAACTTATCAACCAACGCTTCACCTCGTCTTCATGAGTAACCATGGTGGATGTAAAGTCATGAGTGGATGGAGCCACCCTTTTGGCAGATTGAGCCCGGGTTTCCCTGACATCTTCCTTCGGCCTCTTTCGTTGAATAAGGGAATCTCCTGGTCCACCTCAGTTGCAGCTTGGAGGCCTTGACTATGGCTCTGACCAATGGACTGGCTGGCAGTAGGGCTTTTCTCGGTCTCGGGGGCCACATCCTCGGCATCTTTACCGGTCTCAACTAGGTCTGTCAGAGGCACTGCAGAGCCATCCTTATTCTGAAGCGAGATTTGTCTAGTCTCCATGTCGGCGTGACGCTTCTCCAGGGCCGCCGTCCTAGACCTCTTTTTTTTTAACCTAGCCGCCTCAACGGGATCACCTCCTCAATCTCAATTTACTCAATTTGCTCCATGGTCAAAAACTGCATAAAAAGATAAGTATCAGACCGAGACGAGATAAAAATCAGGAAAAAAGAGCAAGGATTTAAACGATTACAGCCTATCGTATCTTCAACTCGGAGGCAAATATTGT